>JAGPOW010000797.1:26234188-26247061 GCA_030014935.1 Caiman crocodilus | reverse complement strand
AGTTCTTCCTAATGTCCAGTCTAAATCTGCTCTCTGCTAGCTTGTGGCCATTATTTCTTGTAACCCCTGGGGGCTCCTTGGTGAATAAAACCTCACCAAGTCCCTTCTGTGCCCCCATGATAAACTTATAGGCAGCCACAAGGTTGCCTCTCAGCCTTCTCTTGCGGAGGCTAAAGTGGTCCAGGTGCCCTCATCTCTCTTCATAGGGCTTCACCTGTAAGCCTTTAACCATAAGAGTGACCCTTCTCAGGACCCTCTCTAGGTTATCCACATCCCTCTTGAAGTACGGTGCCCAAAACTGCACGCAGTACTCCAACTGTGGTCTGACCAGCACCCAATAGAGGGGAAGTATCACCTCCTTGGATCTATTCATCATGCATCTGCTGATGCACGATAAAGTGCCATTAGCTTTTCTGATGACTTTGTCACACTGCTGACTCATGTTCATCTTGGAGTCCACTAGATCCCTTTTCTAATTCCGTGTCACCCAGCAGGTCATTTCCTAGGCAGTAGGTATGCTGGACATTTTTCCTCCCTAGGTGCAGCACTTTGCATTTTTCCTTGTTGAATTGCGTTCTGTTGTTTTCTGCCCATATGTCAAACCTGTTCAGGTCTGCTTGTAGTTGTTCCCTGCCCTCCGGTGTGTCCATTTCTCCCCACAGTTTTGTGTCATCTGCAAACTTGGACAGAGTACACTTCACTCCCTCGTCCAAGTCACTGATAAAGACGTTGAAGAGTATCAGTCCAAGGACCAAGCCCTGCAGGACCCCACTGCCCACACCCTTCCCAGTCGATACCAGCCCCTCCACTACGACTCTCTGAGTGTGATCCTCTAGCCAATTCGCCACCCACCGGACTGTGTAGTCATCCAAGTCACAGCCTCTTAACTTGTTCACCAGTATAATGTGGGATACCGTATTGAAGGCCTTCCTGAAGTCTAAGTAAATGATGTTAACCCCTACTCCTGCATCCAGGTGTTTTGTAACCTGGTCCTAAAAAAAGACTAGATTAGTCAGGCATGATCTACCTGCTACAAACCCATGCTGGTTTCCTCTCAGCATAATTTTTCCTGCCGGGCTCTTGCAAATGTGAGCCTTGATAATTTTTTCAAAGACTTTGTCAAGGATGGAGGTGAGACTGACTGGCCTATAGTTGCCCGGGTCCTCCTTCCTCCCCTTCCTGAAAATGGAGACCACACTGGCCCTTTTCCAGTCCTCTGGGACCTGGCCTGTGCACCATGAATGTTCAAATATTCCCGCCAGTGGCTGTGCAATGACGTCAGCCAGTGCCTTCAGCACCCTCAGATGGAGCTCATCCGGGCCTGCCGACTTAAATGCATCCAGTTCCTCCAAGTGTCTGTTCACCATCTCATGGGTTACACTTGATAGTCTGGCACCCTGCTGCTGCCTCTCTACAATCCCTAGTCTGAGCTGTAAGCTCACATCTTCCCTTACCTCATGTGCCCATGCCCTTAGATGCTTGGTTGGAAGGCACTCGCCCATTCCACTGGGGTTGTGAGGTTTAGTAGCTTTCAGAGTACCTTGGTTACAAAGCCAAAGGTCTGTTATCAGAGACTAATCTTGGCTTACTTTTAATGTTACTATTGGCATATTTCAGTCTCTCTTTGGTTCAGTCCCTCCTCAGAACAAGAGCGGGTCAGCTGCAGCTGGGGCATCACTGCCTACTCCTCCTGCCCTACAGCAGTTGTGGGGAGCATCTCCATTAAGAAGGCAGGGAAGGTGGCAGTGGATTTTTGGGTGACTGTGTTTTGTTTGAATTGCTAGAGGCCTAGGGCTTTTCCTGGTCTAGCAGCCAAGGCAGTGGTGTGAGCACTACCAACACACTGAAACAGTACCCAGTTGCAACAACAGTTCCATATATTAATATGACTTCTTACTGTGCCCAGGTTTGGATTTTCAAGGCATGGAAATCAAGTAATTCAGACTCTGAAAAATGAGCACCATTGAAAGGGCCTTGATTTGCTACTGGGGGGTTGAGATTCACTGGGACTGATCAGTCTACACGTATGGAAAGGGGGTGCTTTTCACCTAATGGCTTTGGTTAATGGACTGGTGTGGTAATGTAATCACTTAGTCACTTTGCCCTGTCATTTAATATCAACCAAAAGCAGCAGGTGGGGAGGTGAACTTCAGCATTGTGCATCATGTTACACTTGCTAGAAGGCTGAGAGGTGTACATACTATCAAGGGACTCTCCGCTATATCGCACTGAGATGCTGTCTCTTTACATTTATGGTATCACTGTCTCACTCTTTTGAACACAGCAGAGCTTTATATTTACTGAAGTGTTTGGGTTCTTGGAAAAAGAAGATTTAAATATTTCCTCTTGGTGCCAAAACATTCCTTGCCACCAGTGGATGGATTTGGGAGTGATTTACAGACGTCCCTGTTGGTTTAGGGCAGTGTAGGTTTCTATACAATGCTTTCCATTTCTCTTATGTCTTCAGCATTCCCTCTAAGCTGTGCGGCCATGCAGGCACGCCTAGCTGCATGGCATGAGCACGCCTGCATGGCTGCACACACCGTGCAGCTTTGGGGAATGTTGCTGCATGGCTTCCATATGAAAATTTTGAAGCACTTCAGGTGCAGAGTCACCTTGCAGTCTCATTACTACAGTAACTAATCCTATATGGAGGAACTGAGGCACATTGAGCTGAAGTGACTTGTCCTGCAATTGCCACTACCTGGTTGTATGGCCTTCACTTTGCTTCTCTTCTCTATTTCTAAAAGGGGAGGAAGACTTAACTCCCTCCTGGTACTGTTGTCAGCTTTATTAGTTTGCACAATGTCCAGAAAAAGATCAGGCTCATGAGTACAGAAATGTTGAGTATCGAAATAACCAGGTTAGCATGCAAGGAAAACTGAGAATCATTCCTAGCGACGCCGGAGTGTGTTAACTAATTGTCATGTCTCTCTCTCGGGCAAGTGTGCTGCCTTGTCTGCCAAGTCACTAGGGGGGTAATGAGACTAGAAACACCTTGTGAATGACTGTTCTTTCTTTTTCCTTCCTGCAGGTATTAGCAAGGTGACAGGATAGGGAAATCATCTAAACATAAAGCCTTGCAGCTGCCCCGTTTGGACATTACCCAGTTGCAAATGACCATTTCTCAGAGCATAATGAAATGCAGGTGGGGAAGAACTTTTCCGTCTGAGGCCATTTTCCAGGCTGAGCATTACTTAAGCTGTTACAATGCTGTAGCATCCTGCTTTGGCTGATATATTAGAGATGGGATACCAGATCAGATTAAGTGTAAATGTTTCCGTGCAGTGTTTGCAGTGGCAATGAGTGTGAATTATGTTCACCTTCATGCTGAAAAAAATAACATTCTAGAAAGCCTCCTGAATGGAGGATGTGTATGCACTGTATGTAAGATAGAGACTTGTATCTCAGTACATCCATGGCTATCAATCTAAAGTGAAGTTTAGCAGAAGATTCACATTGCTGCAACCAGCTACCAGATTGCCTTCCTGTATGCAGTGCAGAAACAGGGGGATTGCTTGTTATCAGCCTTTGTGCAATGTGATACCATTTTCTAATGCAACTTGAGCCTGTTGTAACAACAGATGTCTTGTAGAACTGCTGTTGCCATCTTGCAGGGCTCTCCTAGTCTCTTTCACTTGAGACTTAGCTCCTGTTCTGTTTCTCTGCCACAGTGGAGAGAGGCATGTCCAGGCAAGGTGTGCAGACGCTTCCACGTGAAGGAACCAGTCTTGACCAGGAACAACAATCATCTGCACTGGTCTCCATTGTTCTAGACAGAGATGAGCTCCAAAGTGGCAGGTTTTGTTAGTAATAAAGAACATGGTGGGGATGATCTAAGTTGGGGAAAGGACACAGAAATGATAGGAGTGAGAAACTGAATTATTCTCCAGATGGAAAGTGATTTGCAGCCATCCATGGAGATCTTAACCACTGCTAGAGTTGAGCATAGGCTCGGGAGCCAGAAACTTGTCTGTACTATGAAGGCTGTGTTATGGAGACAGAATCCTGTCTGTGAAGCACCCCTCTGACACAGCTTTTCACTGTGGTCTCAAGCAGAGTATGTTAGCCAACTATGCCCTAGTTTTCCCTTTTATAAAATCCTTCCTTTAAGGCATGGGAGGAGCTTTAAGTCCCTTGCCACTTCCTTCCATTCTAGCGAGGTGCTAGTAAGCGTCTCAGATCAAAGGGGTTGCCTACTTATCAGCACTATGCCCACACTGGGTTATGGTTGCTATTTTCTCTGTTTCCTGGTGCATCCAGCCTTCTTTGTCCTTTCTCTTCTTCCTTCTCGTAGTCCCCACCCATGACTGCATTCCCTCACTCTATTCAGCAACAACATGGTATGGCTGGTGAGGTGTCAGTTCCCTGAATAAGAGTGAATTCCCTGAACAAGTTGTTTAATGGTTATCAAGTGCTCTGCAGTTGTCACTCACTAAGGTTTGTTATTAGGACATTAGTGCAACCCATGCATGGGACTGAAGGGTCCCCAGCTCCTAGTCAGTGGGTAGATATGACCCTTGTTACCATGTGGAGAAGATAGCTGTCCTGAGACATGCTCATGTGAAGGGCTCAAATGGAAAGTGGGTCATACCAAGCAGTGTTACCAAGGATGGATGGGCTTTGTTGGCGCTTACAAAATGTGGGTCCCATAAAAGCAGCTTCACATGTTGATAGCTATAAAAATCTAGTCCTTCAGAACTACTGGGCTTCAGCCCTATCCACCAGAGTGCTGCTTGATGTGGCTTTTGTGCTCTTACACACAGTGGTACCTTTCCTGGATGTGTGTACAGATGGGGGGGGGGGCTGCCGCAATATGAATCGTATTTCTTTGCAGGGGGAGCATGATCTCTTAGTTAATGCAGAGATTGCTGTGTTCCATCTCCTGCTCAGCCACTGGCCTTATGGCAGCATCCCATAGGCTTTCTTCACTTCCCCTTGCCTGTCAGTGCATTGCCTGGTAGCTGTGAGAGTTCCACAGCCCTCTACCCTTTTCCCTTTTTATTAAACAACAAGTCTTGCAGTCTCTGTCTTGTTCCAGTGCTTGAGTCTCTTGCCCTCTCTAAACAGAAACAGTCATTCTGAAACAGTTTGTCCAAATTTAACATAGGAATTTAAAGAAGGAATTTCATTGGGATTATCAGCTTTTGCTTTTTGTTAGGTTGGCGTACTGCCCTACAGCAGGGGGGAGATCTGGGAAAGACATCTTGGGCTGGCAGGCTATATAGCTAATGGATTGTTTGTACTGCATGTCACTTCTGCAGATCCTGCTCATCTCGGATTATTTCTACGCTTTCCTCCGGCGAGAATACTACCTCACTCATGGACTCTACCTGACAAGGAAAGACGGGACAGAGGCCATGTTGGTTCTGAAATAATCACTGTGTTTGGCACTCCTTGGAAAATGGACTCCATTAAGAAGCACTCAAAGCTTGGGGTGACTGGGGTGGGGTGGGGAGGGTTTCTACAAAGAGGTCGGATTGTCAGGATGTTACCTGTTGAAAGAAAGGACTGAAACTCACAGCTCATTCATTGTGACAGTGAGTTCTGTGCAAAGACTGTAAGAGCTGGCTGAAAACCTGCTGCTAGGGCCACAAGGCCTCTACTGAAGCATCTCCCTTCTTCCTTCAGCTGTGATTTCTGCTACTGCACCAGCCATCATGTCTGGACAAGCTAGCAAGAACTGGAGAAAGTGCTTAGGCTGAAATCAGGGCTGCGTCCTGGGCCCAGAGAGAGCTGAGGCCATAATCTATTTGATTTATCTTCATCATGTTGGAGGAAAACCATTGGAGATGTTTACTTCTTTCTAGAAACAAACAACACTGGAAAACTCTTAGACTACTCTTCTGCTCCTCTGTGGCTGTGCTACACACCCACTCCTGCTTGGCACACAGCATGCTCTGGGGATGTAATGATCAAGCCACCACTGTGGTTGATATGGACATTCATTTTCCTACTCTATGCACCATTTCTGGATCTGGATAATGCAGGGGCTCTTGCAGCGTGGAGAGCACACAGGAAGTATACAAGTGATCCTGGGTAAAAACCCAGCAGCTTCCCAGTGGCAGAGGGAGAGTGACAGCTCAAGCCATTGGGGGTCATTTATACAAAGTCACTAAGTCAGAACACAGTCCACCAGCAAGAGCTGGCAGCAGGGCCAGCCCGTCCTATCTTGTGAAACCTACGGCTGCAGGGGGCCCCACAGCCGAGAGGTCTCCTGAGTCCAGCCATTCACCACCCACCCTCCATGTTGTTTTCCCCTCACTGCTGCCAGCCCTGGCTTCACATCTGCCTGCTCGCCATGCCCCCCATGCTGCCACTGCCGGCAGATTCATATCTGGCCACTCACTACCCCAGCCCCTAGCTGCCCATGCCACTGTTGCCAGTTTCTGTCACTTGCCAACACCCCCACACCGTATCAGGGGGCCCGAAAACTATTTCTTGCAGGGGGCCCATAAAATTGTGGGCTGGTGCTGGCTGGCAGTGAATTCAAACCACACCTAGCAGCAGGAGGGAGGGCAGGTGGAGTTGTGGTTTCCATTTACTCTAAAGGAAAATTGGAGACTTTTCTTTGGGAAGCTGGACAGCAGCATTGTGGGGTACATCAGAAGAAGGGACTCAGTGGAAATACCATCCACTAGGAGGTGCAGAGTGTGTCTGCATGTGGGGTGCAGACCGTGAACTCAGCATCTGGGCGTTCCAAGAAGCTCTTTCCCACCCTTCTCTCATCCTCTCCATGTGTTTGGTGTTTCAGGGTTGCATTTGTGCGCAATCCCAGGGCTTTTGGTAGAAGGGCCAGAAAGCAGGAGAGTTTTCCCCTTGAAAAATACAAACTGAAGCTGGAAGGAGCCTCTGGCTTTTTCTGGAGAGCTCAGGCTCCAAATGGTCCATAGCAGTTAAGCAACGAGAGACATTTACACCAAGTGTTGTCCCCTCTGCTAGAGCAGCATTACAGTGTGGCTATGCTCACAAGTGACTATGCAAAAATGGCATCTCTTTGCTCCCCAGCCCTGCTCCCTTCAGTCAGATCTGCTCGCTGTAAGGACCAAGATAAGATTTCACTGCTGCTACTTGCATGGCAAACCTGATGCCACTGTGAGTAGCTGAGGCAGGTTTTTTCCTGGGCCTGGCACATTGGCAATAAGAATGGTTAACTGACTCCTAGGGCGAGAACCCTGCTTCCCAGGGGGAGCCTGGAAGGTAGGTAATTAGAAGAAACCTTTTTATAAACTTCAGCTGAGCACATTCAGTGCCCAATGTCTTAGTCCATAGCATTCCTTTCCCCACCCCAGGCCATTTTTCCAGAGTCAGTGCAGGACACGGTGTCTTCTCTCTTCTACTGTATGTACCATTGAGCAGCTATTCAAATGGCTTTGCTTTCCTTTTATTTTTTAAACTAAAGTTTCAAACACTCGCCTTACTGCACTGCTAGGCTGGGGGACAGGTTTGGCACAACACTCCTGCCTGGGGTCCTCGTGATCAGACCTGCATCCCAAGCTAGGAATGTGAAGGGCACTTGGAGCCTTGTCTCCCCTCAGCTGCCATACGTCCAAATTAATAATAAACTTTGCCAGTTTTAAATGCCTCTTGTGTATTCCGTTTGGCAGCCATGTTGGAGCACAATGAGGGTGTTTGTTGCCTTCTGTCCCAGGATATGACTGGGCTTGTGTTGGTTAAAGGAAAACCCTCCTTTGCCTTTTGTATTCTGATTTCTCTTTCCTCCTTATACTCTGCTTTCTGTATGCCCCTTCACAGCATCTAACAAAGTGAGCTTCAGCTGATGAAATCTTATGCGCTGGGATGAGTCCAGGTGGGGTGCAGTGACACCTTGCTTTGAATCCTGCTTCACCCAAAGTTTAAAATTAGCTACCTGACAGTGGCAGCAGCATTTCTATTCAGGCACCAGTGAGGCAGTCCATTGATTTCATGGCTTATACTCTATTCCTTTTGCATTCTTCAGCCCACAGGTGTTAAGACATTCTCTGCTTTTCATGTTTTTGCTGTTCCACTTATTAAGCTATCCCTTCTTCTGCAATTCTCTTATCTCTTAGCTGCTCTTGGAAATGTATCTCCTATTTCACAGCCTTGCAGACTGTAACTCTAGCTAAAAACATTAATCTTTGTGTGGAAATAACTTTCAATGAAGCATTGCATTATGTACTGTCAAGATACTCAAGAAGAAGGCTTGATTTTTTTTTTTTTTTTTATGAACCTGAAAAAGAGATGTCCATTTAATTTTAATGACTACAGGACTAATGAAACCATACTCGTTGATTTTTTTTTTTTTCTTTTGCTTGGGTGTTGTGTTTTTCTAAACATAATATAGGATACAGCGAATTTATATTTGCTTTTGCTCCAATCTTAACCTCATAAAGCCCTAGCTCATAACTTATTAGCAGGGATCTGGGTTTTCTGTTTGCCACAGAAAAATGTGGCTTTTTCTCCTTTAAAGGTTCAGAGTTCCAGCCTGCAAGGAGCTGCTTGGGGCTGGGGGGGAGTGGGAGGAGGGCAGCTGCAGGCAGGGGACGCTATGTACGCTCACACATGCACATAGACAGCAATGCAGCCAGACTGTGGTGGAGAAAAGCTCCCGTAAATCCCTGCAGAAAAGTGGGGCAGGGGAGAAGCATAAGCAATGCCTTGGAAAGGTAGGGGGGCATAGATGATGTTTCAGAGGGATGGGGGAGGGCATATGCTCCCCTGAGATTTCTGTGTCCATAGAGGGCATGGGGCTACAGCCTGGCTGGACTGGCATAGGCAGAAGCCACCTTCATGGCCCAGCAGGTAGGGCCTGGTATGGGAGGACAGAGCAGGGTGATGAAATTCATTGCACAGCCAGTGTGGGGGTCCTGGCAGTGACAGTGGCAGTGAGTCTCACTGCCTTGCTCACCATCCCATGCTGGGTCTCGCCTGCTGGGCCATGGAGGTGGGTTCTGCCCATGCTAGTCCAGACAGGCTGCAGCCAAATGCCCTACTGTGGGTATGCAAATCTGGGGAGCATGTGTCCCCCCATGCCCCTCTGACATATTGCCTATGATCAAGCACCCCCCCTTGCTCCACACACTGCAGGCTGTGGCCTGGGGTGGGGGGCAGTAGGTCAGGAGGGAGGGACACCTGGGGTGGTGGAGGGCTATGGGTTGGGACTAAGGGGCACCTACAAGAATGGGGGAACTGCGGTTTGGGAGTGAGGGGCACTGACAGGGCTGGGGGCTGTGGCTTGGGAGTGAGGGGTGCTGGTATATCAGGGTTGCTCAGTGCCACAAAGCAGCAGGGGAGATAGCCACAGCTGCACCTGCATCCTGGTGAGTGAAAGGGGCAGCAAGAGCTCTAATTTTCTATGATAAACCAAAATCAAATGCCAAAATATCTAGGTATTTACAATTTATCTTATTATAAGGATTGAGGCACTGGTAGACTTCCAAATTGCTTTAAAATTGCAAGTATATCAATAAAATATTGTCTTCAACTAATACCTGAATTATATACAGTCGCATTTCACATTAAGTGTGACAAATGCATATTTTGCGGGTTTTAATCAGAGAATTTGGGATTTTTAAACACAGAAAACCAGGATCCCTGTTTATTAGTAAGCTGCCTTGTTTATTTTTAACTTGATGAAAGTATGCATTGTGGTATATGTGGTGTTTCGCTGCACCATCTGCACCCCACTTTCCAAAATCCTAGGTCTGAGTGTACATGTACGCATGTTTGTCTATATATTTACTTTGGTTAGTCTACAAGGTGCAAATCTGCCCTGCCTCCTTCTGAAGGAAAACTCCCAGAATTGGGCTTATTCTCTGGTTCTAGTTCTTGTTCCAAGATTTGAAGAGCATTTAAAATCCAGTGAGTGGAAGTCAGGCTGGGGAGCGCAGTACCTGCTGTTTTGGGCTGGGGGAGAGGCAGGGCAGGACTAATGCCTTGCCAGGAGCAGGACAAGTGGGTGACTTTAGGTTGGGTTCACTGGTGACAATCACTTGCCAGGCAGCAGCAGCATCGCACAAGCTGAGACCAGCTGCCCCCTAGAACTGTGAATCCCAGCGTTCCTCGCTGCTGCCCTTCCCTGCAAGGACATGTTCTTTAGCTCTGCAAATATGGCAGCCTCCAAAGGCCCAGCAAAGCTATTGGCTGTGCTGGAGCTATTGACCTGAGGAGAGCTCTGTCCTAGTCCTTCCCACACCAAGACAAAGTGCCACTGGTGGCATCTACCCATGATAGAGAGTAAGAATAAATCCACCTAGGTCACGTGCCCTTGATGTTTGCGTGCTCCCTGGGCACTACAGTATTTATTGCCTGCCAGCATGAAAGTCTCTGACTTGGGCATTGCAGAGGCACCATGAGGTTTGCTCCACAGCAGATTGCCTGGCACAAGGTGTATGCGAGAGGCCTTTATTCTTCCCACCTGCAATGAACTGTGGCATCCCAAATCCTGCGGTGCAGCACAGAAGTTTGGGTGGATTATGTCACCTGTGGCATTGGCTGCCCCTTTCTCATACCTGGGTTCTTGCTTGTGTTGGGCATCCATGGTAACCCAGCACCTTTAATCTCTTCCCTTGCGTTACACAAAACGCATATGTGCTCTCCATGATCTCAGGCCCTTCTGAGATAGGGATGAGCTGGGGGTATGCAAGCTTGTATCTATCTTGGAAACGGAGTAAGAAACACCCACTTTCCACATGTCAAAATGCCTAAAATCTTTATATATCTGGATAGCTCTCATCCTGTGCTGGGGACATGTTTCATACACTTGGGTTAATTACTTTAAATCTACACCCTCAGCTCCCATTACTGCCCTTGGAACAGAACACAGCTGTAGGAAGCTTGTCTGAAAGACGAGGTAGGCAGAATACACCTCGGCACGGGCCTGGCATGGGTTGTCCCACCCAGTGTGCTGTCTGTGCCTTGGTGCATCATCTGTCAATCACGCCAAGCAAAGACTATGACAGGACTCGGGATCACGGTCAGTGCTTGTGTGGTTGAAAGTTCTCCTGAGCAAGCCCTGGGGCTGGGAGCCTTTGTCCTTCACCAGCTCTTCCTCTCAAATGCTGAGTAAATCAGTGTAAGTCGGTTTCCTGTTTTCTGCTTTGGTTCCCTTCCTGTTCTGTGCTTGTCTTGTGTGTTTGGCCTAGCGGGATGGGGATTTGTTGCGTGTTCATTGAGTCGCAATTGAGTCTTGCCTGGGCTGTAATGGAGGATGATGCTAGTACATGCTGGTCTTTTCCAGGGGAAGTATTACACTCCAGGTAAGTACCAAGGGGCCGTTTGGGCATCACAATGACGGGGCACCAAAGGCACCATTTGGAGGGCTCAAGTGCCTCTATACTAATGCTCAGAGCATGGGGAACAAGCAGGAAGAACTCGCACTTCTGCTTGCAGATAATAACTTTGATTTCATGGGGCTAACAGAAACCTGGAGGGACCTTTCCCATAACTGGATGGTACACACTGAGGGCCACAGGTGCAGAAGGGACAGAGTAGGGAAGAAAGGGGGTGGGGTTGCTGTCTATGTAAAGGAGCATTATACATCTACCCTAACCAAAATGGGATTGGAGGAGGAGAAAGTTGAGGAACTGTGAGCAAGAATACATGGAGGACTATGGGAAAGGGACTTGGTGGGTCTGCTACAGACCACCACACCAAGAGGAAAAGCTAGTCTTGGAATTCTTGAGGCAGCTCTCAGAGGCCGTACAGTCTAGGGATGGGGTTGTCATGGGGGACCTAAACTACCCTGACATCTGCTGGGAAAGCAGTCAGCTGAATCCAACCGTTCACATAGGTTCTTAACCTGCGTGTAGGACCTTCACCTAAGGCAAGAGGTATACGGTCCCACTAGGGGGAATACCTTACTGGACATGGTGTGGGCTGTGGCAGAGGACCTGGTAGGGAAGCTGCAGATTCATGGTCACCTTGGGGACAGCAACCACCAATCAGTCAAATTCACCATATGGCGTAGGGTGGGTAAGCTAGCTAGTAGGTAGAAGTGCTTGACTTTAGGAAGTTTAACTTCAGTGTGCTTAGGAGTCTAGTCAATGACACACTGCAGGATAGGAGTATTGGCAAGGTGGGAGTCCAGGAAGGGTGGTCGCTCCTAAAAGAAGTGATCCTTTGGGCACAGAGGGAGACTATCCTAATACAAGGGAAAAGGGGGGAAAGGAGCCAAAAAACTTCCTTGGCTTGGTGGGCAAAAAAGAAGGCATATAGGCAGTGGAACCAAGGGGAAGCTACCAACGAGGAGTATACCTACTTGGCCTGCACTTGCAGGCTGGCAGTTAGAAAGGCCAAAGCAACTACAGAGATGAACCTGGCAACACAAATTAAAGGCAACAGAAAGTCTTTTTTTAGGTATGTAGGGAGTAAAAGGAAGGCACAGGGCAGCATTCCTACTGAACAAGAAGGAGCAATTAGTGACAGAGGGGGGACAAGGCTGAGCTATTCAATGAGCTTTTTGCCTCAGTGTTCCTGAACAGGGCTCAAGATAAGTCTCCTAATGGGGTCTTAGTTGAGCATCAGAGGGATACCAGCCCACCAACTGTTGATGCTGTCTTGGAGCAGAGTCACTTGGATGGGCTGGATGTGTTTAAGTCAGCAGGTCTGGATGAGCTTCATCTGAGAGTACTGGAGGAGTTGGCCGGTGTCATAGCAGAATCACTGGCACGGCTGTTTGAGCTCTCATGGTGCTTGGGTCAGGTTCCAGAAGACTGGAAAAGGGCCAATGCGGTCCCTATTTTCAAGCAGGGGAGGAAGGAGGATCCAAGCAATTATAGGCCTGTCAGTCTTACCTCCATCCTTGGAAAGGTCTTTAAAAAGATTATGAAGGATCGTATTTTTGGAGTCCAGTGGTAAAAATAATGCAACAGGAAAACCAGCATGGATTTG
>JAGPOW010000797.1:26190146-26234088 GCA_030014935.1 Caiman crocodilus | reverse complement strand
CAGTGAGAAAAAATCATCAGGAAAGCTAGCTGCACGTTATCATGCATCAGCAGATACAGGACAAATAGAACAAAGGAGGTGATACTTTCCCTCTATGAGGCATTGGTCAGATCACAGTTGGGAGTACTGTATCCAGTTTTGGGTGCCGTACTTCAAGAAGGATGTTGATAAACTGGAGAGGGTCCAGAGGAGATCCAGTCATATGGTTAGGGGCTTAGAGGACAAGCCCTATGAGGAAAGACTGAAGGATCTGAACATCTTCAGCCTCGACAAGAGAAGGCTGAGAGGTGATCTTGTGGCCACCTACAAATTCATTAGGGGGATGCAGTAAGGGATCGGAGATGCTCTGTTTACCAGGGCGCCTCTTGGGGTAACAAGGACCAATGGTCACAAACTGATAGAGAGCAGATTTAGGCTAGATATCAGGAACAACTTCTTCATGGTAAGGATGGCCAAAATTGGGAATGGGCTTCCAAGGGAGGTGGTGCTCTGCCCTACCTTGGGGGTCTTTAAGAGAAGGCAGGATAGGCATCTGGCTGGGGTCATCTGACCTCAGCTCTCTTTCCTGCCTAGGCAGGGGCTTGGACTCGATAATATGTTGAGGTCTCTTCTGACCCTAGCATCTATGAATCTATTAATCTGTTACCAAAGTGATAAATTGGGTGATGATGAAGAACTAGAGCATGGCATGAAATCTCATAGATGCAAAGCCAGCATTGTACAGGCAGCATCTTCAGGATGCTGTGCTTGGATTAAGGGATTTTACCATTAAGCCTAATGCACTAAAGAAAATGAGGTAAGGTATGTGACTCAGGAAGAAAAGAGCCTCTCCCCACCAAGCTGGCCTTATCCATCAGGCCTATATGCAATGACTGGCAAATGTCAACTCCCAGCTGTTTGATGGCCTATGTGAAATGAGCTGGTTCCATTCAGCTTCGCATTTGCTCTCTCAGATACTACCTAATGCATATTAACTGCCTGGGTGGCTGTGTCAAAGGATTTAAGGGACAGAATGGCCATAGAGACTCCACTTTTTCCATACACAAGCTTTCATCCCTCGGCTGTGGTAGAGGACCCAATAGGTGTTAGCCATGCCCTTGATTCGTGCCTGCCGATGCTATGTCACCATGGTGATGAGCTACATTGCCGTAGCTTGTCATTATGTAGGGTCTCATGTACACGCACCGCTTGTGAAAGAATTAAGATTGAGATTTTTTAAAGCTGCCTAAGAGATTTGGACACCTGATCATTAAATGACTAGGGCTTGGGCATCCAAATCCCCTAAAAGGCTGTATAGCTGTTACCATAATGATGCTTATATGTGCTTAAAAATAAGGTTTTGTTCAGTAGCCTTGAGCCCTGTGACTCCCTGAGGTTTGAGCTGCAGGAGGAGCAGCAATGTTCTTCGCACAATGGGGGAGAGGCCTGGAGCAAGGCTGAATGGGAAAGCAGCACTTCAGAAACCTGCATACGTCATGGGGCTGTGAGCTGCCTGCTGGGTTTCATCACCTGGAACAGACAATCCTCTCCGAGCAAAGCCCTTAATGGTTGGAGTCTGGAAAGAGGGGGAGCCAACACCATTCATAAGCATGGAAGGTGACTCAGAGAGGGCTGAGCCTCCCGCAGCACAGTGAAGTAGCAGAGGTGTGTGTTCCTCATTCCTTTCGGAGCATCCTGTTCAGAACAGCAATGCTGGGAAAAGGCTGCACGAAGCCTGTTAGACTGGCACTGGAGAGGAGTGGATGAATGGCCTGAATACAGAGCTGCTGGTCTGTGTGCTGCAGACTTCCTCTGGGCAGGGCTCCCCATCCCAGAACACAGAAGGAATGACATTGTTGTTCCCTTCTGCTCCACGGCCTGACACTGCAGGACGTATTCGAGGAGCCGAGTGTTTCCAGCATTGGAGGGCAGGTTTGGAATCGTGGTTGCAATCTGGTCTTCACAGCTGCTTAGCACCCCTGCCCTCCCTTCTGTCAAAGAGCCCTTGTTTTGGTGGCTGCTCATTTGCCACATGTTTCTCCTCATTTCAAGCTGCTAACTTACGTTCTAGGTTTATACCTCATGCCACTGGATTTGAGCACCTTCCACAGGGCACTGTACCCCCAGCATGGTCCCTGCTGGACGCTGGGTGGTCTCCGGCATTTTTTGTGAGGGTCAGAATCTGCTTGAAGGTGATGCTGGGTGAGGGGTTGGGAATAACAAGCGGTGTGAGCTGTGGTGTTTTTGAATAGCTCCTGCCCAGAGGAGACTTCTGCAGTGTTTCCTCTCACCCGATCTCCCCTGCAGTTCTGTTCCACACCCAGAGACGACTCCTGGACAGCAAATGCTCTGGCCCCAGTTCTTACCTGCTGGGTTGTGTGATCTTCAGAGTCCCAGCAGTAGAACAGCTGTCCCAACTGTTCATAGTCAGAATTTGGGCTTTGACAGAGCTGAGACTCAGTTTATTGATTGTTTTTGCTACAGGAATGTGCTGTGACAGTGGCGGGGCGGGGGATTATGGCTACTACTCCCAGGTTTCAGGTTGGGGAGCCTTGTTCTGAGAAGAGTGCAGGTACAGCATGACTTTTCCCTTTGGAACATGACTGAGTATTTTCCTCTGTCCCTGGGAGTTTTTGGATTGACTCCCAACCTTCCTCTGGGGCCGTATCAAACACCAGTGCAAGCAGTGCTTGGGGTTGCAGAGGGAGAATGCCAGTGACTTTGAAAACTGTCCTTTGTCTTTGAACTAGACCTTTCCTCATAAAGCCCTTGTTAGAAATGCACAGGAGCAATAAGCAGGAAAGGGCAGCACCAGTTGTCTCACAGTGCCTCTGGACAGCAAAAAGCTGCCAGCCAGCTGCATCACACAGGGTAGGGCTGTTGTCACAGGAGCTGTTTCTTCTCTTTGAGGTATCAAGCAGAGCTGAGCTGCTGTGACAGGGAATTGCCATGCTGAACCCACCCCAGGCAAAACGGCCAGCTACTGCATATTCATTCAACATGAGCCTGAGTACCCATTCAAAGGGCCAAGCTGAGTTGAAAATAATGCCCCTGCCCCAAGTTACAAATAGCTGGCCAGAAGACACTGCAACTCTTTCTCCTTCTGGAACAATTGTCCTGATTCTCCATTGCCTGGTACCATGACATGGTTTACACCTCTGCAAAGTACCCTGCTTCTAAACCGAGCTTCCCCATGCCCTTCCACCAGCAACAGCAGCCTAGAACCACTGGGCACAGATGTGAAGTATAGCCCAAGCTACCTAGTGTGAGCCTCCAGTTTCACTTTGAACTGAGTCATTTTCATATTTCCAGGGGCAATGTGTGCTTAGTTCCCATTGCTGACATGCTTAAGGCCTCTAACAGACCTTCTTTTTAGGGTGCGATGGGAACTAATCACCAGTCTCAACAATCATGCCTCCTACTATGTCATGTGCATGGCAGGATGCACGGTTTTGGGATCATGGATTGCATCCCAACCACACTTTATATGCCAATGAAGGGGGACCCTGGGTTTGTGAGCCTGGGCTCTCTCTTCACCAGCAGGTTGAAACCCTGGTGCTACTAATCCACGGATTGGCAGTTGGCTGGGGACTGAACCAGGATCTGGAACTGGCGCTGGTCCAGTCCCTGGCACCAGCCAGCAATTAGCTGATTGTCAAGACCCAGCAGGACTGCACATATGGTTTTACAGGTCCCTGCACAGGGGAACCTTGGAACTGGGCTACCACAGCCTGATCCTAAGGGCCCTGTGCTCTGGGACTTCTAAAACCATGTGTCCTTCCCAGCTGGGCACACAGGCTTTTTACAGTCCCTGGGCATGAAGGACCCTGTGATCAGGTTCCCGCAGTCTGATTCCCAGGATTCCCAGCTGAGCAACACGTTAGGTTTTTACATGTCCTCTGGTTCTGTCAGGGACTGTGTCCTAGACCCTGGGGTTATCTCATGCTGAATCCTGACACTCAATTGAGTGTCAGGATTTGTCATGATCCTGCTTCAACTAGACAGACACATGTTCAATTTAAGCATGATACAGGCAAGCCACAAAGTTGTTGCATGTACCATGTGTAACAACTTTGTGGCTCATTTTCTGTCTTACCATGCTTTAAATTGACTTGCATGTATGGCCAGGTTCCTATTTAAGGCACAATTAACCTGAAATGTATGGTAGTGTCCAGCTGTCTGGGAAAATATTTAAGCCAAAATAATTCTTCCTGGTAACGTGTGTTTTTTAAGCCAAGGTTCTTTGGGTAGATGTGATATCTTTTATTAGACCAACTAAAGTTAGAAAAAAGTTCTTTGCAAGTTTTTGGGCACAAACACCCTTCCCTAGGCATAGGGAGACTCTGCTGCTCTTCTGAGATCTCCAGGGTAGAAAGGAACATAAGGTAAGCAGGAGTCTGTGAAGACGCAAATGAGTGGACATTACAAATGAATGTTTTTTAAGGTTCTTGAAAACATTTTAGCTCCCATTGTAGGCAGAGGGCCGCTTACTGAGTTTTGGCAAGCCATTGAGGGCCACATGACAGGCAGCCAGGGGCAGATGCATATTAATTTTCTAAATGTTTTAGGGGTCCCGCAGGCCACATTTTGCATTTGGGTCATATGTCCTTCAATTTGAGGACTTAAATATGTCAGCCTCGTTCCTTTTCAAGATCGCTTGAAACTTTTCCTGCAGACAGGCTAATGGGAAATGCCCATATTTGCTTGCCAGGTATCTGCCCCTGAGTTATATATGGTATTGTATACCAGCCTTGGCCAGGTGAAGATCTCACTGGATTTACAGTAACATAGGCTGCTCCTTGCTCAGAGGGTGAGGTAATGGTGTTATCATGCGCTCTTCAGTTGACAGGCACTGGCTTTACCCAAAGGTCAGAGAAGAAATTGCCTTGTTCAGAGACCTATTTGAGGGGGCAAAAATGAGTTCGTAACTGGCAGATCATCCAGGACTGTCAGTGCTTCACAAGGCAGAGCAATAGTTATCTCAGTTGTGGACAGCTCCTGGCTCCGGGCACTGCTCACAGGGTGTGTATCTTTGTCCCAAAGCGGGGCGGGCTGAGCTGGATCAGGGTAGTAGCTTAGGCACAAGGCCCCTGTCAGTACCTGCAGAAGTAGAGAGAGGCAGCAAAAGATGTTTTATTTAGATAATTTTCCCCTCTTTCAGCTATGTGCCAACAGGTATTGTAACAGTATCTGACTACCTGGCTGTGAACAGTCACCACACAGTTGCTTTCATCCAGTTAGCATCAACTTTGTATCATGACTCTTTCTCCCTTTCTCCTAACACATACATACATACGTATGTAGTGCTATTAGGTTGCAGTAAACTAATTAACTCCACTGTAGGACTGTACTGCCCAACACAAGTACTGTCCTACGGCAGAGTTTAGTGCACCACGACACGTGTAGATGTGATCAGGGATGGCTGGGGCACAAAGGTGCTACAGTGCAGGGCTGCCTGGTAGCTAGACCCTCACGGTAATACCCTCATGGCCTAGCCATCCCCTCTGCAGCACGTTGAGCCAGGGCAGAGCAGCAGCTCCAGGCTGACCCCCCCCGAACTCTGCCAGCTGAGGCTGTGGTCCCAGGCACATGTGTAAATGCTGTGCCCAGGAGCAATCAACCCCAGAGCGAAATGCTTCAGGATTTATTCAGCTGCACTAATTGCATGTGTGGATGTGCCCTGTGTTACTTACCTAATCAGGCCTGAGCTCCTTCCACTAGCACTGTGACTTGACTTCCCCTGCTCCCCACAGTCCTTCATCTGGGCAAAGAAGCTACACTGAGCCCACACAACATGCGACACCCTGGCCCCGTTTGTCAGCTTCCCTGGGCTCAGTGCAGTGCAGACTTGCCTTGGGTGGGGGATCTCTTGATTCTGCCCCTGCTCAGTCTTTGTCTCTCTAAACTGTAAAGCTCAAGCTGGAGGGTGTTTCAGCAGTAGTTACAACATGGTGGGGTGCTAACAGCCCGTAACCATCTACCTGATCTTGCCCCAAGAAGTGAAGCAGGAGGCAGCAGGCTCTCTCGCATCAAAGCCTATGGAAAAGATCCTGGCAGCTCAAAAATTAAGATAGGCTATGGCTTTCCATGTAGCCTGTACCATCAGTACAATGTCTGTGCTGGATGTGAGGCAGGAAAGCCCCCTCCCCCCTGCCTGCTTGCCTGCGAGCAGATGAAAATTGGCCCAGTTGGGCAGAAAAGCCCAAGTTTCAACCTCAGCCATGTGAAAAAATACAAAACATCATTAGAAAATGTTTAAAGCTATGACATGGCACTATAGAGTACCATCGGTCCTGTGTAGAGTAGCTACGTGGGTATAGTTGCTATATGTTGATGCAATCTAAAGCATGCAGCCTAGAGCAAAGGCATTAAGAAGCTCCAACACCATGCTATGATAGAAAAAGAGGTAAGACCCCATGCAGGGTAATTGTATCAGTACACACTGGTAATGTGGTAAGACAAACACAATGATTTTAGGAGAGTGTACAATTGCTGAAACAGGGAAGATTAATTTGAGCATTAATGATCATTTTAGGGCTGTGGTGTTTGTGCTTGTGGGGAGATGTGGGGGTCAGTCCATCCCCTCCTGGTGGATGGGATGGGATCTTGGTAGGGGATCATCAGCCCAGTTATGTGCTATGTGCTTCAACGAACAGGTGCATGTGGCTGCCATCTGACCTCTTGCCACGGGCAGGAAGGAGGCACTGAGCAGCAGCTGGGGAGGGCACAAGGACCTACAGGGTCTTCCCTTCTGCTCTGGCACATGGCTGCTTGTGCCTCCCTCCTCCCCAAGCATATGTGCACTGAATCTACTTGTAGCCTGCTTTGTCCTAGGTGTGGTGGGCAGAGGGATAGGGGGAGTCTTGTTCTTGCTTCAATCCTCATGGAAACATAGGGCTTGACAGATGCTTTCTTGCTTGAAGGCCACCCAAAACATGAGCCTAGGCCTGCATGCTGCAGAAGTGCCTCCTCCACCACCTCTCTTCCACCCGCCTCCAGCTACAGCTTCATAGATGCCAACATTGGCTGAGCTGGACCACATATCTTTGAAGTGTCCAGGAACAAACTCATTGTGCTGTGCCCAGTGATTTCAAACAAGGAGAATATGGGGCCATGTGGAGGACAGGGGAACTGATGGGCAGCTGCTGTTAGAAGGCACAGGAGAATGATCCTGGCAGTGACTGAGCCCAGAGTGTCATTAGGAGAGCAGCCAGCAGGTCCACAGCACCTGGACTGGGGCAGGTCTCCACCATGCCTAGCAAAGCAGCAGCTTTTGAGTGGAGGGATGTCAGTGAGTGACACAAGTGGCAGGTAAAGAGAAATGGGAAAGTGGAACAGAAGAGGGTGCTATGGCAGCTTATATACAGGATTGAGACACCATGGGGACCACCTCTGATATGTGCCCAGGACAGAACCGGTACATCTTACAGCCTAGAGAATGATGCAAAAACAGTCCCGCCCTAAGAGAGTGATACTCCAGCTCCTGTGGGCCTGAACCTCCTCTCACCTGACTTCACGGGAGGGAGGGGTCACTCCACTGACAACAGCAGAAGAGAATCTGGCCCTATGGCATTTATTGCCACAGCTGTTCGGTAAGTCTGGCCACAGGAATGACCCACCCTGCAATCAGCCAGCAGCCCACTGTGCACAGGACTTCTGTTATCCCTGTAAGCGACAATCTGGTTTGATTTGTTAGTTCAGGAAAGAGATCCATAGAACCAAACCTAAGCAACAGGCCTTGCAGCTTTATACAGCACTTCTACCCACAGATCACAGAGTGCTTTGCAAAGCACAGGCCACAGATCACAGAGTGCTTTGCAAAGCACAGGCCACTTTAATTATCCCCACAGAAAAGGGAAATGAGGCACTATGGGAAAAGTGACTTGACCAAGAAGCCACTCAGAAGGCAGAGCCAAGAACAGCGTGACTCTCCTGAATCTCTCCCCTATGCTCTATCCACCAATCTGCAATTCCGCAAGTCTGATGATCACAGCTCTGTTTAAACCCTGCATACAAGCTGCTCCAGCATAGAGGACACCAAGAACTGGGTCTCTAAAATGCATTGCCCTCCGCCCTCCCTCTCACACCAGGGTGAACAAACCAAATGGGAACAGAAAATTCCTATAAGACACAAATTAATGTTTTGTGTGTGTGTGTGTGTGTGTGTGTGTGGTTCAGGAAAGGGATCCATAGAACACACACACACACTTTTGCATAGATTTAACTGGGTGGAATATTTTTTCATATACAATTTTTTGGTATAGTACATGAAAAAAAAGGGGGAGAGATGTAGCCAAATATAAATCATCAGTACATTCCACAGGTGAACTGTCTCTTTGCCACAAAAAACCACATGCAACAGAAAGAGAGGGGGAAGGATTGGGTTTATTTTAAAAAAGAGAGAACACAAGAAACCAAGGTACAAATGTTGACAGAGAAGCAGTGCCATATATGTCAGATCTATATAAATTAGGGTAACTCCACTCTTGGATCTACTACGCTTTAAAGTGCAAAGAAGCTCGGTTTATTTATCTACATGATACAGGCATAATTACCCCCTCTCCCAGATCCAAAACAAATTAATAATAAAATAAATCTAAAGGATATACATTATCCACAGTCCTATAGAGATGCCTACATCTACTCGGTAGCACCAAGAATTTGATATACGTGTAATTAACATTAAAACTCAAAGAGCAATGATATTGTTTGTTTTTGCAGACTGCCTGCCCTTTATTAGTCTTGGAGGACGACTCCCTCCCTGTGCTGAAGGCCAAGGAGGCAGCACCCTCTCCCCTCTCCCTGCCACCAGCCTAACCATTTTGGCATTAGGCTAAGAAAATGCACGCGCGCACACACACACACACACAAACTTACAGAGCACACTAAGAGCAGCTGCAGTTCACAATGGGGAGTGGGATGGGGAGACGCATGGCTGGTGCAGCATGTGGGGAATGGGGACTAATCTACACAAAGGGCAGGGGCAAGTCAAATGCGCTGAACTAGCTTCATCAGTCGCGTTCCAGGTGCAGGTGGGATGGGGGATCTGCATGGCTCCTGTGCCATGAGCCTCTGGCTGCATTGTCCTAGGGAAGGGCCTGTGTGCAACAGTCTTGGTTTATTCCCAAGTGCTGTCTCTCTCTGGGTCTCAGTAGCCAAAAGTCTCCTGCGAAGCATAGACCATGTAGAGGAAGCCATCCTCATCCTTCTCCTGCTCATAGATCTCTGAGATGGGGGTGGAGACGCTCACCATGCTGTGCTGGTTCACCAAGAGGAAGAATGCCTGGGTTGGGTTCAGCTGCAAGCGGCGCCTGAGGGTGACAGAGGAGGAAGGGTGGTTAGACCAGCCTAGGACTGGCAAGGAAGTGCCTAGCAGCACCCCCCACAAGGGACCTGGGGGGCCAACAAGCCTCCACATGCTGATTAGGGGCCAGACCTTGGCAGTCCTGCTCTCCAGTTTGCACTAGCACCTGCTCTTGGAGAACAGATGCCAAGCTGCGCCCACACCTGCCCAGCCAGGACCACCTTCTAGCAGAGCTCCTGTGCTGATATGGTCATCCCTGGACTTCAAGGCAAGTGTGGAGCTGTGCTCAGCTGCTTTTGTATCCATGTACTTGACAAGACTTCAAAGCTCTCCCCACCCCCATTCAGTGGACTACTCCAGCATTGCTGTCCATGGCAAAGCTCTTCTCTTATGTAGACTCTCTCCTGGTCTGAGCCCCTGGAGAAAGGGACAGGAGATGGACTCAGACCTCTTGGCTTCCCAGAGCTCCTGGTAGTGGAACATCTTCTGCCTACTGAAATAGATGCTCCAGCCCTGCCTGGTGCACTGCCTTCCCTCCCCAGGGCACTCCTGAACTAGGTAGGCCAGCAGCGCTGCCAGGAGTGCACCCATCTGCTCACTATAGAGCAAATGACTGCTACAGTCTCAAAGCTATGGTCTTGAGCCAGGCTGGGTGCAGTGGTTTGAGCCCTGAACAAAGCTGGGAAAACTCCTAAGTTCAAACCCTGACTTTAAAATCAGTGCCCTCTGAGATCTGGGGCACTCCCTCTGCTTTCCCCTCTGACAGGGGCTGATCCCTGGGACATAAACACAGTAAGCAGGGAGGGTATACTGTATGGTAGCCCCCAGGGCAAATTGGCCGGATGAGGCTAGCAAAGTGCAGAGTGCTCTGTCTTCCTTTGGGATAAGCTGCCACTAGAATCACACCTGCCCTTCCACTGCAACCTCCTCTTTACTGCCCAAAAAGTAAACATGTGCACATCATGGTCTAGTCACCTGGAATCAAATTCACAGCTAGACAGGACTAAATCCAATAGGTCAGACCTGCTCTGTCATGTACAGCTCCTCAGAAGCCAATGACACCTGTTTACTTCCAGATGTTCTATGACAGGTAAAAAATACTCATGTCCCTGTCTGCACAGAAGACAAGGGAGTATCTAAATCTGGTCTCCAAGAACACCACCCTCAGGGCCACTTACCCCTCCTTGAAACCACCCCCTTGTGTCCCAAGGTAACAGCCAGGCCATGGTCCCACCTGCTCAGAGCCTGCAGTCCCCTTGGAGTGCAGCACCCCTGTGCTCAGGGCACACAGCTGAAGGCTGGTTCATGGCATGTTGTTCCTGGGATGCTTCACTCACCGGATAATTTTTACCAATTCGCTCATATTGACATGGTCGGGGACAAGGAATTTGGTCTTATCCAGGACAGGCAGCTGCTTCTCCCCCTTGTATCTCTCAATGATGACCTGCCAAAAGAAAAGCAGGCAGTCAGGCCAGGACAGATGATGCCACCCCCCATCACTGGCAGAATGTCTGAGTTGCAGGCATTAACCCTTTAAAAGCTGGAAGAGAATCAGCTCCCTTTGTGCCATGGCTTGATGATCCAGCCACAACAAAGAAGTCTTTCAGTCAGCAAGCATCCCTTGCCAAGGTTTTGTTCTTGAGCTTGTAGGACTTGGAGCTCCCACAGGCCTTTGGCCTGAGTGACTCATTGTAGAGCAATACCAGAACCAAAGAGAGACCACATAGATAGTGTCTGTGGGATGCAGGCAGTGCCCAAACCTGTGGCTGGCCACTGCAGTCAGAAGAATAAAGCTGCAGCACACAGAAAACTTTAAAAAAAATGTATTCTAAACTTAAAGTAAGACTGGTGGAATGTCTGAGCACAGACAATCCCTACCCAGGCTGGCATGATGTCTCTCCCTGCAGAGCAACGTGGTCTCACTGCTGCTCAGGACTGGCCAGTGAGGGACCAACATGCCCACCTCTCAGCAGCTCTCAGGAAAAGCAGCCTGCTGCTGGCTCTTCTGCCCCTGCAATGTCTCCAGTGGACTGTTTAGATGGAAGTCCAAATACAACTGAGTCAAGACTTACATAAATAACAAAGTACTTGGCTTATAGAACAGCAATCAGAGTGTGGTAATGCCCTGTGCCCTACCCCAGAAACAGCTGCAGCTCAGCTGTGGATGAGAATAGCAAAGTGCAGAGTGCTCTGTCCTCCTTTGGGATAAAAGAGCACTAATAGATATAATCAGCCATGTGCTCCTATGATCAGCAGAGACTAGAGAAACCTGCTGGCAATCTTGCATCCTTAATCAGAGCTGTTTACAATGTCTCAATAGCAGCAGGCATTGCAATATATTCAGTTCTAGGCACTCAGCAGGAGAATTACAAAAAAAGGTAGGAGCAGAAAAAATAAGTAGCAAATCCCCCTAAGGACCCCAACCCCTAAAAAACAAGAAAAGGACTGAGTAACATACAGAAAACTTGTTGGTGCAGAAGCAGGAGGAGAACCCAGGGGCCAAAGCAAAAGCACTTGCTTGGACAAGTCACAAACTTTAACTAGAAATCTGTAAATTCATGAGGCCTGAAACCCTTATTCCAACTTCAGAGCAAAGGTGTGGCTAGAAAGTCCTGGGGGTAGGGCAGCCCTATATGTCTGCTGGGCTGCACCAAGGTTAAGACCAGTATTTTCAGGAAAGGAAGTGGTTGGGGAATGTGGTCACTCAGAACGGTTAACTGTCAGGTTCTGGGAATGGGCCTGGTTGGGCTCCACTTCCAAAGCACAAGGTCTGTGAGCTGTCTGTGGTTTTTGACAGTTGCAGCTATACCAAGGGCTCTACAGCTGTTTTCTTCTCAAACCCTGTGAGCTGCCACTAGAATTACACCCACCTTTCCATTGCAGCCTCCACTCCTCTCCACTGCCCAACAAGTAAACATGTGCACATCATGGTCTAGTCACCTGGAATCAAATTCACAACTAGACAGGACTGTCTAAATCCAACAAGTCAGACCTTCTCTGTCATGTACAGCTCCTCAGAAGCCAATGCCACCTGTCCAGCTGTTCTATGGCAGGTAAGAAGCATTCCCTAAATACAACCCATCAACAAACAGGCCAGACAAAGAGACAATCCACACACCAGTTTACAAAAGGATACTCCTCAAAGCTATGTAAGTTGGCTTCATATGCAAAGAGCCTTCTTAAAGGTCTGGTCTATCCTGGGCACAAAGCAACCATTATTTCATGCTCAGGGTGGGAGCTGTGTAGTAGCACAATGGAAACTCTCTCTCTTCTTCCCAGTAGGCTGGGAATTGAATGGGAGTTTTGCACAAGCACATTTGCAGTCAAAGCCAACTCTGGACTCTATTAGCAAAGGCAAAAGCTGCCAGACACTCCAGGCATTCATCCCCTTTGGCTTCTCCAGTGCCACTGCCATGCTATGAATTATTTAGTCCCAGGCCTTTCAGAATGGTGGAGCTCTAGAACAGGCTTCCCAAAGGGAGTCATGGGGCAAGACCAGGACTAACTCTATGGGACTCCATGGTCCAGGAAGGCCCTTTCAGTCCCAAATTCCTTTCTGCAGGTACAGGACTATATATCTCATTCCTCCATTCTCTTGCTGCTGAATATTTTTGTGGTATCTTTCCTCCTTCTTCCCTCAACTGAGAGTCTGGCTCCATGCATATGCTACATCATATTAAGTCACCTGGATTTGGGGCATGGCCCATATTGCGCCTTCCTCCAGGACAAAGTGCTTGTTAGAAGCACCCCCGCCATCCAGCACCAAGCATAGCCAACCAACCACACACCTGAATCCTGTCAGAGAAAGCAGATTATGCCTGAGGCCTGGCCTAATGAAGACAAACTGGATTATTTTAGGCCAAGCCAAGTTTTATGGTCTGAACTGCTGTAATCTCCAAGGCAACTTGTGCCCACTTTAAAAACCAGATAAAGCAGAGCACCCAAATGTGGGGCCATGGGGAGCTCTGAGGAGTCAAGGGGAAGGGTCCTATAGCTAGTTAAAATAATCCAAGGTCCCCTGAGGTACACATAGGGTGGCCATCATAGAGGACGGTCCAGTTGTCCTCTATTGACATGAAACCGGATGCCTTCATGCCCTCTATTTTTCTCTTGACGAGAAAAACAGAGGACATAAAGGCGTCAGGTTTTGTACCAATAGAGGACAGAGTAGCAGAAAACCAGATTGTCCTCTATGATGGCCATCCTAGGTAGACAGCACTGCTGCCCAATTGAGTCTGTCACTGCTGCAGGGCAAGTGGATATAAGCATGTGCCTAAACCCAGGTGGACTGCGAGCAGCCAGACTGCAGAGCTATCCACTTGTAACCACACCTCCACTCTCAGCACTTTCCTGAGTGTCTGGAGCCAGGCTCTTCCCTTCCCTTCCCTTCCCTTCCCTTCCCTTCCCTTCCCTTCCCTTCCCTCTGCCCCATGGACTGGGATGCCCTCTTTTCCTCCAACACAGCTTCTCATTTAGCCTCTGGGTTCCAGCTGGAGCTTGTGAAGAGGATCTTTGGATGTACTAGAGCACAGATATTACTGGCTTCTAGGGCAGAGGGGAAAGAGAGATGCCACCCAGGCCCTGCTTGTCAGGAACCAGGGGCCCAAGGTTGTAAACTGAACATAAACAACAACCCAAGCATCACAAGGCAGAGTCCTGAGATCAGTGTCATTAAACACTAAATGGGGCAGCAGAGAATTGTGTCAGACAAGGCGACCAAGGCTTGTTGTATATATTTTGCTACTATTTTGGGCTGATTGCATGGCCTTAAAATGTTGTGTCCGTTACGGGAGACACAAAAATCTGTCCAGCCCCTAGCTGAGCATGACCACATAATCCCAGTACAGTGAGCTGTGAGAATGAACAGCCTTGCACACCTGCACACCATACACATGCACGGGCCTTCCAGTCTGTATCACGCATGCACAAAAAATTCTCCCCCAACAGAGCACCATGCTGCATGAACAGGGATAGACAGAGCCAGTGTGCACTTCCCTCACAGGCTCCCTGAGTTTCCAAAGAATCTGAGCTTTTGTTACAAAAGCTTTTAGCTAGTGAAGGAATCTTCAACAAAGCAACACAGTGCTATTCTTCAAACAGTGGTTACAACAGGTAGGGACTACAGCTACACAGAGGAGGTGGTGTTGATTCTGAAACTTAGTAAGGGCTATTTATGCCAACACTTAACTGTTTCACTGCTGCTTGTGTCATCGGGGACTGCTAGGGGCCAGAGTGCAGCCCTTGGGATTGGTGGCTGGGCTGGGGTACCAGCCTCGTCTTTCCCCTCTTCACACTGATGCAGGTTACAAAGGCTGCTTTGTTCTGCACATCCCAGAGACCTGTTCTTGGTTCTGCAAGAACACCTGCCATGGGCATGGAGCATTCAAAGTGTTGCACCGCGAAAAGCAACTGTTGCAGCCAGATAAGGCAGCCCAAAATGAGGCAAGGATGAGTGCCTGAAATGCTGTAGCTTGACCTTGGAGCTAGTGCAGGGACAAAAAGCATAGGCTGCATATGACAGCTTCCATCTAGGGCAGGGAAAAGCGTAGGATAGGGAGGAAAATGGGCTGGGAGGTGCCAGCCTATATCATTCCCCTCAGCAGTTCGTGACTGTGCTCACCATGCTCTGGCAGACAACAGCAGCTGCCACCACCCGAGCACACAGCACAGATTTCTGTCAGCTCCATGCAGCAGCTGTGCTGCCAGAGTGCAGAGTGCATTATGGGAAGATGCCAGCTTTTGAAGGGACTGTGCTAGCCAGAAGGTGATGCAGGACTATCTTCCCACATCTGCTGGCTGATGTGAAGGGGAGCAACTGTCAGGGAAAGGAGGGCTCTACCACCACCAGGGAGTTTTGGGTGTGAGCTCAAAAGCTCTGATGGTGAAAGACCACAGCACAGACTAAACCTCGAAGTACCTATGGAACAGGGCAACTCCCACAGCTGGCAGAGACAGAACAAGGAAACTGCTGTGTGGTATCCTGTGCTTTTATGAAGGAAAATATATCCCACAGGAAGCACCAGCCCAGGAGCCAAGTGTGGATTTTAACTCTACCCTTAACCAAGGCGGATATAGTAGGATCTTTATCTGGAAAACAGCTATCTGCTTCCAAACAATACCAGCCTGAAATGCCAGGGAGAGGGCAGCAAAAGAGGTGCTCTACCTGGGGAAGCTGTTTGGATCGGCAAGTAATGCCAGAAAGCAGTGCCTATGCCCAGCATTATGTCATGAGCAGGGAACATAACGGTACACAGGATCCTGCTGCTGAAATCCTCAGTGGAAAAAAGGACCCCAGTGATCTCTTGGAGGGTCCAGGACAAGTGCGTCCTAAACACAGGTTCACTACAAAAGCCTCCTTTCTATCCAGCCAGGCCCTTTCCCTTCTGGCTGGTTCCTAACAGTTATGAACTGGCAAAAGGCCAGTCAGCAAACAGCACTTCTGGGCACGGATGAGCGAATCTGGGAGTGGACAGGCCAGGCCAGGCCAGGTTGGGAGATGAAGACAAATCAGACAGCAGAGAGAAGCAGAAATTTTTCCGAGTGCTCTCAAGGCCAATAGTATGCATGTCCTTGTTGGCTCCCTTTTCCAGCCCCACCCCAGCACAGACCACGTAGGCTGGCAGAGGCTGCTAAGTTTCTTCGGTACTACGTGATGTTGCAGCAGTGCCCAAACCACTCTAGTGTTTATTCAAAACCAACAGAAATTACTTGGAAGCTCCTGCTGTAGTCAGCATGGCTCCTTTCCTCCTGCCATCACTGGGACCGAAGGGAGGACCTGGCACCTTGCAAGTTCACCTTAGCATCTAACAACTCCTTCCCCTTTACTGTCTCTTGCTATGAGGCTTCATTTCAGCCTAGTGTTTTGTTAGAAGCCCTTTTGTTAAAGTTGCACCAGGAAATACTGGAGCATTTGCTTTGGGTTGTGGCAGCCTTTTAAAAACTGTTGCTACTAACAGCTAATGAGTTTACAGTTTCCTTCGTTGCTGTTAGTTTGGGATTTAACTGGGGAGACTTCTTCTCTACAACATGTTCACTAATTGATTTCTTTAGCTAATTTAAAAATGGAACAGAAGTAACGGGCCAGCTGCTCCTAGATTCCTCCAGAACGTTTATGCAGAGTGGCTCTTTGGAAAAACAAAGAAAGAGCATACTCGAGACAGAAGTCCAAATCAGCCCAGCCTTCAAGATGAGACACATCTGCCCCTGGAAACACTGATCAAGCTCAAGCTCAGGCTATAAATTCCAGCTGAAGGCTGAACAGTGTATTTTTATTAGTGTAGATGTGAACTGACCTCTGCCATGGCTACTCTAAATACAGTTCTTGAACACAACACACAGGAATGGTGGAAAATAAAGACTCTAAGAAGTATGGTTGCAACCAGTTAATATAACCTGAGCAAGTATCCCATTACATTATAACTCAATACATTCTGCCGGTAATGGGGATATGAAAACACTTACTGCACATGCTACAAACCCTAAACACTGATCTCACCTCAGAGCCTTCCCCAAACCCTCTCCACTTCGGGCACTTTTTTGTTATTTTGTAAAACCAGCTGCTTTAATCATCTGAAATGCAATATTCACTGTTTACTTCCCCTTGATGCATTAGCTGCGTAATCCTGTAGCATGTAAGGATATGTCATTAGCTCAATATTAACATCAGTCTCAAAGAGAAAAATACAAATGATGCTATCTTACTGTTCGACCTGTCTTGATTTGTTCCTTTAGATTTAGAGCTTCAGGCTAGGAGGAACCAGCCTGATAACCCTTTCATCTGAAGGCCTGTCTGTTCCAGTCATTCACTTTTAGTTACCCCAAGGCATAAATTGTGCTTGGCTAAAGCCAAGTTTGAAGCTGTCAAGAGACAGTGAGTCCATGACTTTCTTTCATATTTGAATAGCTAATGGCCCTTACAGTTAAAGAGGTGGGGCTTATTTCTAGTTTGAGAATAAAAAGCTGGAACTTGAAGCCACTGGCTCATTCTACCTTTTATATCTAAGAGCTCTTTAGTATGTATTTTCCCATCATAGAGACACTTCCATTACATGCTCAAGTCAATCATCCAACTGAACCTTTCAGAAGGTGAAGAAACTGAGCACTTTATAGCAGTCACTTCCCGTGAATCGTTTTCTTCAGCCCTGATCATTTTCATGGTTCTTCTCTGCACCCTCTCCAATTCTTGGATGACCGCCTCTCAGCGGTATACTACAACGGGTCTCAGAAAGCCTTACACCGAGACAAAGAAGTCTCTGGTCTACTGCCATTTTCACACCAAGGATCAGATTCACTCTTCTTGCAAGTGTACAACTGGTTGCTCAATCATTTTGCAGTCACTGTGTTATAGGACACTGTCCTTTTTTTCTGCAGCTTCCCCCTGTATTCCTTGATTCTAGATGGAGAACTTGGTATTTGCCTGTAGCAAAATACATTTTGGTGGAAAGAGCCCAGATCTCAATCGCTCTGTGCCACTGCCCCATCCTCACCTTTATTTTCCATTTCACCAAACAACATATCAGTCATGACTTTATAATTATTTCCTGATTGCTGGTGAAAATGATTGACAGAATTGGACCAATAGAAAAAAATCCCCTCCCCTTTGCTCCCAATCAACAATAGCATTTCTGGGACTTGACCTCTCTTTAAATTGAGGAGCGCTGTGGCCTTATCTCCCTTTTACTGTTCCTGTTGCCAGATCTGCAGCCTAGGAAATGAAGCAGATGATAACCATTCTGCACAAGGCTGGCGCTGCTACAGCAGACAGGCTGGTTCTCAGTGGGCCACTCAGACCGAGCCCAGCACATAGCTAAGTGGAAAAAATCTCCAGGAACCTGTGACTGAGCTCCAGCAAGTTGTGAAAGGGCCTTGGCTCCCTCCCTCTGTGGCTGTGCCTCAAACAGTGCCCTGGCCAATGTGAAGGAGACCCTGTATAAGTTGTATTGTGCTCTTCACTGTGACAGAATGACACACCCAGGTTGGCTAAGATGACTAATGGGAAGCACAAAAGAGAAACTACTACACCACAGACCTCGACAGTAAAGGCATCACTGAGCAGAACCTGACTAGAAGGCACAGCTCTCCCTGCACTAATACACACAGCAGAACACATGCAGCTGTCATGTGTGCAAGCTAGGAAACAGGAGTGGGAGGGTTGCTCCTGATCTGCCTGCTCCAGAGCTTTGCTTCCTTTATGAGGCTCTTGGACTCCCCCATTGTATCAGGTACAGAATAAGTCCAAAGGAGTTCAAGTATAATTAAGAACAAGAGGGGATGAAGCTGATCAAAAGGAAAATTCAGGATGGAGCTCTGGGTATCTGCATCAAGAGAGAACTGTATTCAATAGGGAAGAAGGGCCTGAAGGCAGCTGTGGGAGGATTCCCATCATTCAAGCCACTCAGAACTAGACTGACCAGGATGCCGAAGATTCACCAGGCCCCAACTATAGCTTCATGGTCATTCATGCGGTGAGCCAGATTCCAGAATTCACTTCTTCCTATGAGAACAAGGGGCATCTCTAGGGATTTGCCTGAGATGGCCAAGGAACAAGCACTACCTGTCTGGGAGCTGACACACCACCAATGCTCCACCGGAGTCAATGACACTATCAGGATTTCCACCAGCTGAGGGACCCACCCCACAGCACTTTGCCAAGCTCTCTTTTAGGAAAGAGTCTCTCTGGGCCCTCTGCTGATGCCTGGATCTTTCCAGTTGGCCTGCTGGAGGCAGCAGCCCTGAGAAGATGCAGGCCATTGCAGTCCTGAGTCAGGTCAGTCGAGACAGGACATATGGGAATAATCTAGAGCAGAGCCTGACTCCTCCTGCATGACTAGGACAGGGAGTCACTGAAGTCTTTAGAACAGGCCTTTACAGCGGCTTCTCAGTAAAACAGCATTCTCCAGATCCTACTCAGCCAAGCAGAGCAGCTGTCCCAGAGATTCCCACATGTTGCATTGGGCAAGCTCATCTCTGCACACCCTGGGACTCTGCAGACCCTACTAGAGCTGGACCTTGGGACCCTACCTACATTGCTCCACATCTCATTCTGGCAGCGCAGGACAACTCTGCCTTTGCATGGTGGCTTTCCCTTGCCTGGACCTATTCTTTACATATCCATGCATTATATTAGATCAGGGTTGAGAAAGTCAGAGCCACTTGCCCTTCTAATGTTAACCAGAAAGAGGTGTCTTGGCCAGGTCCCAGCTGTAGGGGGCACAAAGCATGCATGACACACCCAGCAACACCCAGCTGAAGAGGACAGGTTGCACGGTTGTAGGAGGCACCAGGTCTGCCCCAATGCCAGCCTACTGCAGCCTACTGAGAAGCTGCAACATTATGAACTCTCCCACTAAGATGAACTATGGGTGGGTTACCTTGCACTTTAGTAACTAAGGGGGAAGTTCCCAGAGGCTTTTGAGGGCAGCTAGTACCCAAATGGCCTTTGGGCCTTCAAAGACTTTTCTCAAGTAGTGAGTCTAGCAAAGTGATGTTATGGGCTATGAGCACCTTGCTGACTATTCAAGCAGCTCCCTTCTCCCATGCCCAGGGATCTATTAGACCACTTTCTGTCTCACAATAGACCCACTTCATGTGCAACTACTGTGGTCTCAAACAGAATGCTGCAAAAGGCAAAGGACTACTCAGTATAAGGTCTGATGAGAGCAACCCCCCCTCAGCCTCTTTAGAGGAAATAAGCATGATGGCTCTGTGTAACTGTAATACATAGCAATGGGTTGATTTCCTGTGGAAAAATTAAACATGCAGCTAGGATGCTTCCTTGCCATCAGCTGAATGCAGTATTTCCCTTCTCTCCTCAAGAGGTTTCTTGGGAAGGGAGAGGGGACTGAAAGACTGTCCTTTCCTATGGCTGCCCTTACCTACACTCTGTTCCTCTCTCTTTCTCCATTCCCTGCTGAATCTGCATTTCACTTTGACAGACAAGTTCTTGGCTGCAAGGGAGAAGGGATTGGACGACAGCAGTCAGAATAAACTAGGACTCCACGCATGGATGATGCTCTAGCTATGGATCCTGGGAAATGCAAATGAGCACAAGCAGTGTCATGTCTTTCAGGCATATGTAATCCATGCGTTAGCCTGATTGACTGGAGTACAATAGCAGAGCTCTGCAGTGTCTGACCACCTGCATTACCTTTCTTCTTCCTTTCTCCTGTTCATCCTGACTATAGCTTACACCTCAATTATGTCTAATGGTAATGAAGACAGATATCTCTAATGATCAGACACTACCATCCCATAGGGACTGGCATTTCAATTATAAAGAGACCAGACTGAAGGATGCCTGACTGCTAGGGCAGCAGCTGGCAAGTGCCTTGAGCTTATAGGCTGTCTTTTTACATGACAGACAATAACTTCTAGGGATTTGGTTGCAAGAAATCAACTGCCATTTCCCTAGGTTGACTGAGGGGCTGCTGGAGCCAGGTGGCTGGGAGGCAAATAAAACATGTCTGGTTCAGGTCGGGACAGATTTAGATCCAGGTCTGTACATTCCATAGGCTATTCTATATATACACACAAGCATGCATATCTCCCTCTTGCACCCCTACTGCAGTGGGCTCATTTTAGATTTCGCAGGGCAGGGATTCTATTTATCTCAATAGCTATAGTAAATCTAATGCGGGGGGTGGCACACCCCAGCCTGTGTGTCTGAGCATGGTACATGAGGCCATTTTGCTTGGCACACCACACCCAGCCTGGGTTCTGGGCAGCTGCAGGCCGTGGAACCCAGGCTGCTCATGGTGGCAGGGCGGCTGCAAGCCCTCCTGAAAGCATCCTGGGCTTTGTGGCAGGCAGCAGCTGCCCAGAGCCCAGGCTGGAGGTGGCAGGCAGCTCAGAGGCTGCAACTGGTGCAATGGGGTGTGGAGTCCTGGTCTGGCTCCGCTGTGGCAGCTGCATGCGTTTCAGAGCGCTTAGTGGGGAAGGGGCCAGCAGCAGTGCAGCCCCAGCCCCCTCCACACTGTGCTCCTCAAGGCACGTGTGAAACTGCTGCCAGTAACAAGCTGGGCTGGAGCTCTGGACCCCAGCACAACCGCTTGCAGGCTTGTGGCTGCCTGCTGTGAGCAGCCTGGGCTATTCTTGAAGCCCATCCTTGGTCCCCTGCCTTTTCTTTGCAGTGGGGGTTATGTACCCACTACATGCGCTTCCCTCAAAGGGTGCTCCATGCTCCCTGCCTTGCAGTGCTCGTAGCCTAGCAGCCAGCAGCAGCTGTCCCTCGTCTTTCCCTCCCCTCCAGTGTGCTGCCACCATGCATTTGGGGCAGGGGGAGCTGCATTTATTTGAATGGTAGCTTCTGCTCATAAACCTTTGCTCTGTGGCAGAAAGTGGGTGCAAGCTTCCCCCTTGCCTCTTTCTCCCCATGACATTTTTTGTGGGTGCTCTGACCCTTTGCTCAACCACTGCCTTGTAATCAGGAAGGGAGGGAACTGGAAGGCTGCTGCACCCACTGCCTGGAAAAGCCCTGCAGGGGGGACAGCCAGTCCCTGGTGCAGCTTTCTCTCCCTTTGCAGAGGTGGCAATCCAGTCAGGGTGCAGGCTGCTTGCAGCAAGCCCCCACAAAGCTGCAAGCAGCTGTGCTGGGGTCCAGAATCTTGGCTCAACTTGTTGCTGGTAGCTGCTGCATACGTGCCTTAGGGAGTATGGCAGGGAAGGGGTTAGGGATACACTGTCACAATAAGGATCAGGCCCCTTGGGTTTCCACCACCATCTGCTCCTGGCACACCAACATCTTTGAAGTCCAGGTTGCGAGGCTTTTTGGCATTTGGCCCAAAACTATTGCTGACCTCTGATGTAGTGCAACAGGCTTTCAAATCCTGGACTTCTGGGACTTACCATAACAATGCACTTAAATGTGGGAGAAAATGAACTGGACAGATTCCCAGAGCATGGCCAAGAGAATATATGTAGCACCTTCAGATCTGTCCTAGATAGCTCCAAACCCTAGTTTAAAGGAACAGTCTATAGCAGTGAAAGAAAATTTCCATCTTCCTAGCCCACGGGCTTCTGCTGATGCTAGGCTGAGTCTGCTTTGTACCAGACCAGTATTGATGTTCCATTCCACTGATTTTATATCAGGCATTCCTTGGGGAGGTGGCAACAGTAGCCAACCTGCCTGCTGCTGGAAGACTGCAGCTCACTTTCAAATCCCTCAGGCTTCACATGAACAGGCTTGGAGTCTGGGAGAACTGCACAGACAGCTGTAGAAAGGGCATGGGCTTGATGAAGTAGGAAGAGCCTATGGATAAGGGCAATGAATCAGGGGAGTGGGCAAGTAACTGGACCCATCCTTTGGGACCTACTTCTAGCTCCAGCTGGATGGAAAATAAACCCATTCTGTTCTCCCAAAAGAGTCCCCGCCAGTTACCGAGGGCTAGTATAGTGCAATACAGCTTAGAACAAGGAGTTCCCTATAGGCCACTAAATAAGACCCAGCCAGCCAGCCATCTGTCTGTCTGTAATTCCCCCAGCTGCCTTGCTATAACCCTAACTAGGAGGGAAATGAAAATGAAGCTACCTTACACATAGGGAGTCTTTCATCCTGGAGCTCTCAGAGCACTTTGTCTATACTAGTGATTAGATTACTGACCATGGTATCCTGGGGTGCCTCAAGATGCTTTTAAGGACACTGCACAAAGATAAACAAGGTTAGATGTGTAAGTACCTACATGTGATTCACAAAAGTGTTCAAACAGGAATCCATAGCATCAGAAACACTCTGTCCTGCTGTGGTCTTTTTGAGTTCTTTACAACAGAATAATTGCTCTATTTTTTTGACTATGGAAAAATAGAGTGAAAGGGAAGACCTGGCATTTTCTGTGGGATTCCTTGAGTGTAACAAGGTTGAGAACCACCAATTTATACAAAAACTATTTTATCCACTGCCAAAATGAAGCTGCCTGTGGGAAGGACCATGGCAGCTGCACAGCAGTGCTATTTAGCTCTGGAAGGGAAAAAACAAATACCCGCTCAAAGTAAAGTCCAGAATCCAGGATGGCAGAGCAGGTGTCTGAAGCTCGGTAAGGTCAATGAGAAGTTACAGTCTTAGGGGAACAAGAGCAATCCAAGAGTGAGCTTGCAGTTCCTAACTGCCCCAAACAATATATTATAATGGAATTAATGCACCATCACTGATGCAACCCTACACGCTCACAGACTGGCTCTAGGGTTGCTGGAGCAGGTTTACACCCACCATTAGAATATAAGTTAGCTGAGCTCACGACAATTGAAAAAACTGTGGAAATGTGTTTGCACCCTGCTGCAGGCACAAAAGCACAATCTGCAATATGGGAAGGTGGCTTCAGGCCCAATTAAAAGTCTGGGCCAATGTGGGCAGGATCTTGGCCTGGACTCTGAAATAGTGCATCTCTCAACAAAGCACAGCCTCATTCCAAACATACGGTTGGGCTCAGTGGGGAGAATGCTACACAAGCCTGGGTCCTCCACGTAAAAATGGGCAGGTCTGACCATACTTGGGTTTCTCAACCAGGGCTGGAGGCATTTAAACACAAACACAAAAAGCTGTTAACCCCTCCCTCTAAAAATATCTACCAAAGGGGAAAGGTGCTCCTCTCTGCAGTAGGGGCCAAGCAGATGGGATCTGAACAGTGGTGAAGAACAATTTCTCATTTAGACGCATTAATGTTTCCTTGGAGTCTGCTAACCATGAGCGCTCACTGCACAGGTGACAGGACAGTTGCCAGGAAAGCAGCACCTGCCTGGATTACAATGTTTTGGGGGTGGCAGGAGAGCTGTTCCATCCCATTAGCACCTCCTTTAGTGTCATGTAGTAAATCAGTTATTGAAACCCAGCTGTACTTAGGGGAGCAGGAGAGAAGTGCTAGGGACTCGTTTTGACACCCACGGGCAGGCTTCTTAGCAGCTACGAGACTGCAGGGGTTTTACATACATTCAGAGCCCAGCAGGAAGGGCCAGTCCAAGGAAGAGAGGGGGCAAAAGGGTGTATGGAAAGGAAGGCGGGGAGGGAAGGTGGCAGGAAAGGAGAAAATGACTACGCACTAGTGTTAATAAGTGGCAATAAGAAGGAGGCTGCTGAACACCACTCAAGTTTTGACAGAGAAGCAGGCTAGATGGACAGGCAGAGTGGGACTGGACTGATCAAAGAACAGGTGCTCCTCTACCACCAAGGCACTTCAAAGCAGCTTTCTTCTCAAGTCTTGCAAGCCAAGCAGTGTTTAGTCTCATCAGAATTTGGATTGGGGCCGTGGGAAGGATCATCTCCCAGAGGAGGAAAGACTATTGGAAGCACCATGGGAGCTTGAATATCCTCACACAGCAATTAATTTTTGGATGTCATTGTCCTTAGTGGGCCTTTGTGACAACTGAAGTGTGCCTGTGTGATAAAGGTGTTTGCTGAAGGCCCTATGAAGATTAGACCAAGTGGTTTTCTGTATTTGTTCTGATATTAAGCTATATGTTGTTGCTAAAAGCCTAATTAAAATCTAAGATGTAGTAAAGCCTTGTATGAAGTAAGGCCTAGTAAATTTAGCAAAGCCTTGAAGTAGTAAGGCCCTGTGGTATAGTTAAAATTACCTTATCAAAGGAATGCAAGGCTTGTACTGCTATTGGTCAGTCTAAGGACAGTTGAAGCAAAAGGAATCTGAGTGGTTGTACGTTATCAGAACCATTCAAAAGCTTTAAATTGGCTGGAATATCTGGAAACCATTCAGAAGGAAGATACAGCTCTGTAGAAAGGATTAGTTAGCTGTTGCCTGGATCAATAGGCCCGGGGACCTCAAGGAGCCCTCACTGAACTTTGTGGAAAGAGAAGCTTGCTGTATCAGGCGTCAGAGGGGACTGCTGATAAGGTGCCCACGCGAATTGCTTTGGTCTGTCATTGTTTATTTTGTTACTACGCGTAGTTGTGTTTTTGTTAAGTGAAATAAATCTTTCTTACCTTTCTACCCCCTACCACACTCTCAATCCCAAGCCCTCCGCAAGCTGCGGCTGGGACAGGCCTTTGTATGCTCCACAAAATTGGTCTTTAACTTGGCTTAAATGCCCTTTTGCTTTAATGACGTTTTTATTTACAGTGTCAGCAGCATATTATGCTTTAGTGGTGCTGCTGTTTACACTAATTGGCAGCATATTGTGCTTTAAATGACTTTGGGACAGTAGCAAAATAAAATACCTCTGAGATGTTCTACTTTGCTACCTAACGAAGTGCAACAGTCATGGAGGAAAGCACCATGCCCTGTGCAGCTCAGGGGCTGTGCTGGCAGCCCAAGTAGGCAGCCTGTGGCAGGCAGACTCCACTGAAAGAGATGGGGAAAGAGCACAGTAAGCCTTATTTCTCCCCCCGCTCCCCACTTCCCAGAGCTTGCCTGCATGAGCTGTGTGGGGGCCTGATGCTTTCCTCTATGGCTGCAAGGGGGACTGGTGTTTCCCTCCGGAGCTGCAGTGCCTGCAGGCAGGTGCCACCACTACTGCGGAGGGAAGCACCAGCCCCCCACAGCTCAGGGACCACTTGGTTTGCCAGCAGCTTGACCCCATCCCCCTCTGTCACCAGAGAAACAGGTAAAGATCGGGTCTGACCCTTTTGTACATGCCACAGTGGTTTACTTTGGTTTAATTCTCCCTAAATTGAAGCAATGTTTTTAAAAACCCACCACTTCAATTTAGGGAGAACTAAACCGAACTAATCCCCTGTAGTGTGTACAAGCAGCCAGTGATGTCATTATAACATTAATTCAAACTTAGACCCTCAGATGAGGACGTAGCTTCATATAGTGTCATCAGAAGTGAAATGGACATATTAATTCCTCCCTAGCCTACTGGGTAATTCAGACAAAACATAAAGGGGGGGAAATGCCTTCCCTTAAATGAAGAGTCAAATCAAAAGCACTCCATACAGTTCTTCTACCAGTTCTTTCAATCAGAGAAAGAACAGAAGATCACACCAGCTCTCCAGCAAGCTAGTGCAGTTTCTTGCAGTAGTAGCTGGTGAAAGAGTTTGGTTTCTAGTAATCACAGAATAAACTACAAGGGAATCTCCTGGGGTTGTGGGTTTGATCCTATTTGCTCAGCTCAAGTGCCTCTCCAAGCAAGCAAACCATTTGGCAGATAGTGCTCACCCCTTGCTGCAAGGGGCTTAGCTGAATCATAAACTAACTGTGGATCCTGCTCAACTGGACTGAGCTGCAGGGATCCCTCACCTTATAGAGTTGTTTCACTCGCAGCTCCAGGATGTCTGTATAGAACTAACACACAGCACATTTCATTATCTAGGCTGCAGGAGAAACTGGAATCAGCTCATATGAACCCCAGGAGTCTAATAGTTTGATTAGACCTTTAAAATCAGTGTTAAAATAAACCTAACCATGCAAGGACACAAAACTCCCCTCTGTAAATAGGTTTACATTGTCAGTTCTTTCTGTTTAGCAACAAGGTTTGCTAGAGCAAAGGTACTCTGATCTGCTCTGTCAAATAGCTCTCACCCTCAGGAAAGGAAGGGGTTCTAAGGATTAGAAGAACACTAATGTTACTACAATGCTGCTGTAGGCAGGAATCTGATTGGCTTTTCCAGTTCCCACAGCATCTCTTAATTGCAGAGTTTGTTGGTCTCTCTTCTGGCCACCAGATTAGTCTGGCTACCTGGATGCTAATGCCACTCTGAGTAACACTGGGCAAGTAATTTAGCCTCCTTGCAATCTGTCTCATAGTCTGTTACAATGGTCAGCATTTACTTATTTGCTGAAAGAGATTAATTGATATTGGTGAAAGGTGCTACAGAGAACCATTTTTCCTGTGGTTAAAAGCAGAATGACACCGTGCATCCAGACAGCTTTTGTCCATACACACACTTAGGACCTCCTGTCCCTATGTACTGAGCGCAAGCAAACGGGTATAAAAAAAAGACTCTAACGCATTTCCCATTGAGGGAAGCTGCTTGGCTATGACAGCTGGGAGGGTGGCAAGGACCTAAGCCAAAGAGAATAGAACCGTATAGTCTAGGAGCTGAAGGAGAGAGAGATTCAGTAATTTCACGCCAAGGTCGCACAGGGAGTCAGGAACTGAACCAAATGTGATTTCTCCACAACGAGGCTCTCTAGTGTACAGGTTTCCCTCACCAACCACAGGGTTAGGTTCCTAAGAGTTCCTGTGGTTGGCAAGACAAAAGGCTTATGGGGAAAATGAGGTTAGGGACTTGAATATGAATAAAGCAACATACAGTTTATAAAAATAATTTTTATTTACCTTTAATAGGTTAAAAAAAGGTTCACTGTTGAGTAGTGGGTCTTTTAAAAGAAACTAATGATGGGTGGCTGCTTCATTTTCTTTTGAATGATCTTTCTGGACCTCCTTGTATGGTTTCATGAGGTCTTCAAGCCCTTGCTTAAATGTCAAGCTTCTTTCCATGAAGGGGCCCATCTCAACCACCAGGTCTGAGAGAGTCTGACTAAAATGTCCACTAGAATGACCTTGTTAAGGCTGGCAAGATTTAGCTTTGACTGTACCACTACCATTAGCTTCATCCTCATCGCCTTTGTCATCACTCCAGGTGGATTTGATAAGCTCATCCAGGTCCTCCTCAGTCAATTCCTCTGCATGGGATTTGAGTAGCTCTTCCACCTCACTGGCTTGTAGGTCCTCAATCCCCTCACTTCCCACATTTAATGCAAGCTCCACAATGCAGCGTACCTCAGCCTGTATTGTGGGGAGTCCTTCTAACTCAGTGACAGCCTCCTTCCAAAGTTTTTCCCAAAATATGTTGATAGTTGACTGCTTCAGCTCATCGAATGACTTCTTTATGTTAGTGATTCAGTCACAAATATTGTAGTTTTTCCAACAGTGTCACTGTCAGTGCTGAGTCGTTCTCCATCACCTCCAGGATGCGGCCAAAAATGCACTGGGTGTAATAGCTCTTGAAATGTAGCCATTACACCCTGGTCCAATGGTTGTAGCTGGGAAGTTGTGTTGGGTGGGGGAAAAAAAAAAAAAAAAAAAAAATCGCCACTGAGTATGCAAACTGGACTGCCTTTGGGTGGCCAGGAGCATTGCCCAATATCAGCAGGACTTTGAAGTTCAAAGACTTGGATGCAAGGTACTGCTCTACCTCATGGGCAAAACAGTTGTTAAACCAGTCCATAAATACAGTAGCAGTAACCCATGCCTTGTGGTTGGACCTCTAAAAGATGGGCAGGTGGTTCTTGTTTTTATTTGTGAGAGCACATTGGTTCTGTGACCTGTAGAGGAGCATTGGCCTTACCATAAAGTCACCTGAAGCGCTGGAGCAGAGAAGTATTATCCTGTACTTTGCCTCGAAGCTCAGCGCATACCTTTCCTCCTTCAACAGAAAGGTTCAAGGCGGCATTCTTTTCCAGCACAAATCCATCTCATCGGTGTTAAAGACCTGCTCTGGCTTATAACCCTTTTCCTCAATCAGATTTTTCAGCTCAGGCAGGTACTGGGCAGCAGCTATGTGGTCTACTGAAGCTGATTCCCCCATAATCTTCACATTTAAGAGGAGACATGGACTCCACAAAGTTTTCAAACCACCCCTTGCTGGCTAGAAAACTTGTATGTTCACTTGTGCCTCCCCCCACCACCCCACCTTCCCAAGTTCTGGATGATGTGGTCATAAATTTGCTTGGCCTTCTCACATATCACTTGGCTGCTCAAAGGCTTCTTCTGTGTCTGGTCTCCAATCCAGGTACTAAGTGCTTTTTCCATTTTTTCTAAGCTATGATCATGTGGCATAAAGGTCACTTTAGCACTTCCCAGTGTACCACTCACAAGACTAACCCTAACAGTAGCCTCACTTTTCTTAATGGTTCTTACAGTGGATTCATTCCCACCAAATGCCTCCCTACATGTGTCACGCTCTCTCCATGTGCTAGATGATCCAACAACTCCAATTTTGTTTCAAAGGATGTCACTTTCCTTGCCCTCTTCACAAATTGCTGACCTTCACCACTCATTCATTTAGAGGCCATGATTAAAGGCAAAAAAACCCACAAAGAAATTAGGAGAAAAATGTGGAGCACCTGCGACTGGATGCTAATGACATGATTGAGTGTGTGTGAGGAGATGGGAGTGCCATGGGTGGCTAGCAAGAGTGCGGGTAATTTGAAATGGCAGGTGGTAGGCTGATGTGCAGCCATGGAAATCTAGTTACTCAAAACTGTATACTGTGGTAGCCAAAATGGTATATAGAATATTAAGCGTGGATACTCAAAACCTGGTTGGCGAGGGAAACCTGTATTTTAAGAAACTATTTTCGTCCTTGCAGTGACAGGAAATTGACAATGCCCTTGTTTTCCTGCTTCATCTCCAGCATGTTAAAGTGTTCTAGGCATTTGGGGACAATGCGTCTGGTAGTTATGCAAGGGGGTTGTTTGCGTAGTTTTAGGAACAGGTTAGACTAATACAGTACAAGATGGCTTGCACAAAGATGACCTTGCTTGACTAGAGTGCCCTTCCAGTCCTACTTTTCTATGATTTTATATTTAGAGTCATTCCACAGGTGAAAGACCAGCAACAGGCCTCCTCTATAAAAGCAGACTGAGGTAGATCCTGTACCTTTGTATGTTATGTGCTCAGGTCCTGGGTATGACTGTAAACTACATCCAAGTGGAGGGCCTGATGGCAACGTGGTGGGGCTACTCATGGTGGGGTAGCTCCTATAAAATACCACAATGTTGAAACCTCCAGAGTCAGATGTGTATAGGTCACCTCAAAACCCTCGCCCCTCAACTGCCTTGTGGGTACTCCTTGTTTGGAGAAAAGCTAAAGGACACCATCCTGGCAGACATGTGCCCTCGCTGAGGCATGAGGCAGTTAGCAGCAGTTTTATATGTTGCTCTCTGGCAGAACCTACAGCCATCAAGGCATTGAATGTCTGGACTTGGCCTAACTTTTGGATTCTCTCTCAATGGTCAAAAGGGGGGGATAGTAGGTCTAGGGCAGCCTCCACTCCTCCATACTCTTGCATAGGTGTACACATCAAAGGTCTTGGTGTGATGGTCACAGGACTCTGTATAAGCACATTCATCAGGCACCTGACTAGGCCTCATACGCATACACCACGATCCAAAGAATCAACGGTTCCTTACAGCCTAGGCATCATGAATGCCTATGCCAGTCCTGGTCATGTTTTAGGGAAATGCAGAAAGCAGACATTTTCCAAGGCAAATATTTTTCCTCTAACAAGGGGGACACATGCTGCTGGGGGAAAACAAGGCTACACATACCAAAGAGAAAAGGAAGCAAAAGAGAACATCTACCCTAAGAACTCAGGTCTCATAGAAGGCTGGTAGGAAGCCAGTGACATGATTCAATGGGATCAAGTCTAGATAGCCTAAAGGCAGTGGAGGCTTTTGGCCATCATTTAAGTTTGATGTCACTGAATCCTGTTACCCAGACATGATTTTAGGATGTACGATGTCCATTCAGGGACTGAGGCAAGAACAGGGGTGTAATGAATTATTCATGCTAGGACTGTTAGTTAAATGCAAACAGACAGACATTCTCCAACTTGTCCTCAGTAGCCCCCTGTTCACTGCTCTGCAACTGCAATAATGAACTTGGGCATTTTTCAGTTTTACTTTTGGCAAGGACTGCCACTGAAGTAGTTGAGATTGAATCAGCTGCTTGCCCCTTGGGGAAGCAGATGCTGAGCTGTAACAAGATGAAGAAGTGGCATCAGGGAATGGGTTATTCCAATCAGCATTACCGCACAGCTCACATGCACAAGGGAGGATGGGAAAAAGCATATCTTTATGCAGTTTACTGGATTGGCTTGGAGGCCAAAACACCACAACCCCAGGTAGTGGCTCTTAGGGTTCTGCCCACCAGCATACAACTGATCAGAAACCCCAAAAGAGCAGTTCAACCAGATCCGTACAAGAGGGAGGGGGAGCACTTACCGGGATTTTATTTGGATGCTGCTCTCGGATCTGCTGCACCTCTTTACAACGATCCGCTGGAAAGGAAAGAGAATAAAGAGTTTTGAGAAGGTGTGTGAATAGGTACAGCTGGGCACTCAGCCTAAGCCATGCATGTTGAGCTTTGCTGAGAAGAGAGACATGGTGCCGATGGAGACAATGTTCGTTAGATCTAATTTGCCAGCTTTTACCCCAATGGCCCAGCCCAACAAGCTCCAAATGGACAGATCATTGCTTAGCACTTTCATAGCCCCTTTTTAGCTCAAAACTTTATTGCAACAGTGAACCCTGGAGGTGGGAAAGTGTTAGCCCATTTCTAGAACAGGGAGACATCTTTGCCTTACAGAAAAGGCAAAAGGTATTTGGGAACAATCACAGGGACTTTCAGAACTAGGAGTATGAAGCTCTGCTCCAAAATCCCCATAAATACTAGCCTGGCTTCCCAAGGTACCCCAGGACTCAACAGCTCTTTCACCTCAGCAGAGCTCCCAATTTTTGGCGGGCCCGTTTTTGAAAGTTTTGGACCTGGCCTTTCTGGCTCCTAGGCACACTCTATTTCTCCAGATCTGGCAGGTATTAAGCCCATAGCCAACAGCACTTTTGCTGTCCCTACCATTTTCCCATTTGTTTTTAAAGGCCAATCTGGTATGAAACCTTAATCCCTACCAAAAAAAAAAAATCACCCAGGTCACTCAGCGATTTGTGGCTACAAATCCTCTCCACCTGCAGTAGTGCTTATTTCCAAACTCACTACTGCCCCTGGCAGATGTTGATTTGTTACACGTTCTATGCAAGTATCACACAACAAATAGCATGCCAAATATTAAGCCAGTTTATTGCTGGATAAGAATGGAGAGGATAAGCCACAAAGAAGATGTTCATTGAAATGGCAACATTTTTGTGGAGCAGAAGTACCCTATGATAGTTTGAACATGTAAACAATCAGCACATTAAAGATTTATTGTGCAATATTTGAGACCAATAGCATGAGACAAATGAAACGTCTGCCAGGGGACTATGGGAGAGGAGTAAAGCCAAGGGTAAGAGAGGAGGTTCTAGCACAGGCTTGCCCAACATATGGCCCACCAAGCCATTTTATCTGGCCCATGGCGGTGGCAGCACCACTGCCATGGAGTGCAGAGCCACCCTGCAGAGTGCAGAGCCATGGTGAGTGAGGTAGCAGCATGGAGCCCAGCTGGCAGCGAGGGCAGGACGGCTGCTTACCCCTGCAGGGCCTGGGGTAGCGGCCCCACGCGAGAGGCCAAGCAATGGCCGCTGGCACTGCCGGCCTGCGCCTGCCTCCTCACCCACCCACTTCAAGCCAGCCCCGCTGCCCTGCCCTACAGTCTCCCCCCAGGTACCTGCTCCCCCGGCCAGTCTCCCCCCAGGTGCTGCGGCTCTCCGGGCCTTGGCCACCTGCACACGAGGCCCTGAGGGGTCCGCTTCTCCTGTGCCGCTGGGAACAGCAGGAGCTCAGCTGGGTCTGCACTTGCCAGCAGAAGCAGCAGCAGAACCATGTGCTGCTCAGGATGCGACAAGCCTGCACTGGCCAGTCCCAAGCAGCACACAGCTCTGCTGCCGCTTCTGCTGGCTGGTGCAGACCTGGACGGCCTCCTCCCGTCCCCAGCAGCACATGGGAAGCCAGCTTCAGCTGCATGCTGCTTCTCCTGGCTGGTGCTGACCCAGTTCTGCCCAGGCAGATCCTGTAGCACCATGTCAACCTGGGCATGGCACCAGCAGGCCAGGCGGGCCCCTAGTTAACCCCGGCCAGGCCCCGCAGCTTCTCCAGCACCAGGTCAACCCAGCCAAGCAGCTCCTGCAGCGCCGTGTCAACCCCTGCAACTTCACTGGTGTCAAAGGTCACATGACGTCACTTCCTGCTATGATACCACTTCCTGTGACATCTTTGAACATGGCTTGCCAGTTCACTGGGTGATAAAAAGTTCGTGATCCAGCCCCACATTCAAAAAGGTTGGGCACTCCTGTTCTAGAACATCCAGTTATTTCAATCTTGCACTTCCACAGGTTTGCTTTCCCCATACGATGTGATGACAAAGTCATTTCTATAGCAAAAGCAGGCACAGCACACCCTCCAATTCCCATCCACATTTGAGAACACTGAATAGAGGGGATCACACTAGGAACAGCACCCACACAGGGAAAGCTGGATACTGTTCTCCAAAACTCCCCAGTGCTGAGACTGTATCAGATTCAGAAGCTAACAACATGGGGCCATCACCTGCTCTATCCACAGAAAGGCAGGCCAAGGAAGGTAAACCAGTCCAGCTTGAGACATAAAGCAACACAAAGCTGGCATGAGACAACATAGTTATTCTTCCATTATGTATTTATGACTTTCATATTTGCAGATTTTTATAAAGCTTTGGGGGCAAAACAATGCACTGTCTCATCTTCTAAAAAAATATTTCAGTTCCTGGAAGATGGAAATGCCATAACATGACCATGTCTCGCATTATTTCAGCACCATGAGTGCATCCTCCCAAGGCAAAATAGCCCTTTTATACCCAAAGACAAATGCAAATACTGACCTATTTGTACTTATCCAGATACTACAACACTCAGATACATGCAACCCCTGCAGCAAACCGATGCCAAACTCCTAGACAAGAAAGGCACAGCTGTGCTCAGACATGGAACACGTACTTCTCTGGTTCAACAATGCACCCTAGAAAGGTCCAGAGGTATTGCTGCCCCGCTTAATAGAATTCCCCCAAGAGTAAGAGCAGGTAGTGCAAAAACTAGTACAGGCAGTCCTCAACTTAGTGTTTTGAGTTACAACGTTTCACACAACATTTATAAAATTGACACCCCGTTTCAAATTTCTGACATCAGTTTCGACTTTACAACACTTGATCCAATGCAATGTCATGCCAGGGAACATGTTTACTGCACTACCCATCTCCTTGGAAAACATCTGTCCAAGCTTCCTTGGACACTTTCTTTAAGAAAGCGGCCAAGTCTCCAGAAAAACCTGCGGCCAAGACTCCTGAGAAGACTCCAACCAAGAGTCTTTTGAAAAGTTCAACCAAGAGCCCTTCAAAAAGTCCAAAGTCATCTCAAAGAAGTCCTTCCAAATTAATGTGATTGCTATTTACAATATAAAATACATTAATGTAGCTATATTACTCATCTATAATTGATCAAGTACAACATTATAGGTTATTTTTGGTGAAGATAGGGTATCTTGGTTCAGGAACCAATCCCCCATTTATAACATTGTTTCTGATGGGAAAAAAATTGGTTCTGAATTATAACATTTCAACTTAAGCAGCAGCTTTCAGGAACCAATTGTGTCATAAGTCTGAGGACTGCCTGTATTGCATTAGGGACCATACATATAGTGTATCCACTGTAGTACACCACACACATACCAGCACTAGCTTGGGCACTGAAACTATTTAGCCATGGCAACTTGGGGCTCTGCAAACTTGTCTACACATGCAAATTAATGTATATGAATAAAACTCTAGAGCTTATTGCTCTCAGGTGCATGATCTACAAGTGAGCACAGGACATTGAGCTGGGTAAGAGCAGCCCCAGCTAGCAGAGAGCCTGGGAGGTCAGCCTACTAGCTTAGAGCTGCTTCCCCTGGCAAAATGTGCTGTGGAGGGGCTGGCTGGGGCATAAGGGTGCTTTAGGCTATCTGGCAGGCAACTCCCGCACTGAAGCACGCTCATGCCCCAGCCAGCCACATTAGCATCCATATGCTCTGCTGCAGAGTAAAAAACTCCACACTAGGACAGTACTTGCATTTAATAGTACTATTCTGCTGCAAAGTTAATTAGTTTACTCCAGCCTAATAGGGGTGCGCATGTAAACGTGCAATGGTTACTGTGCAGTCAATTAGTCTACTGCACAAGAAATGTCTTGTGTAGACACAGCCCTGTGTGAACTGATTTACTCAACTGAAAAGTATAAATTACACTGCTGAAATCCCATGCTGTCATGGATCAGGCACCTCTACGCTACACATCATCCTGCAGTAGAGACACACCCTTAGACACTCCTCATTTCAGTGCAAGACAAATGACAATTTCTTGTAGAAAGCCCCAGGTAAATGTAGGCCATTTCAGCAAGATTCAAGTCCCCTTTGAAATGAACTGCAGACAGATTATCAGAGGCAGAACAGGAAACATTCTGTAATGGCAAATTGACACCTGCACTGTATTACTTAAAACAAGTAATATAACTCCTGCCCCTCCCAATTTCTTAACAAAGCCAGACTAGCATGATTAGAAATCTCCCCACTCCTGTCCCTACCCCACTCTCACCAAAAAAGAGAAAAACAAACAAACAAACAATCAATCAGTACAGACACTGCATCTGCTGCCCATTTAACACGTGATGTTTGTGTTGCTCCTGCTGCAGCTAATATCCTAAGGAACTGGCAGGAATTGCAGCTCTGACTCCCATTTGGAACAGGGAGAAGGAATAAAGGCCTCCCTTTGCCAAGAGGTACCTTGACTTCTGCTCTGCAGAAGTCAGATAGCAGCAACATCCCAAGGTTTCCCCCAAGTACAGCTCACCCAGAGGAAAGGATGGTCTTGTGGTTAAGGTGCTAGCCTATGCCATAGAAAATTCAGGTTCTTTTCCCTGCCCTGCCACAGTAACTGAATTCCTTCTGTTTGCTTTGCGACTTTAGCCAACCCACTGTACTTTACATCCCCATACGTACAAAATAAGAATAGTAGCTCTTCACAGCCGTGAGAATAAATACGTTAAAGCCCAAGAGGTGCTCAGAGATGAGGGACACGCACACACGCAGGACAGGCAGCTGACCAAGGGCTGCCATGTTACAGTACACTCTGTCAAGAGCTGCCCAACCAAGGCCAGCCACAAGCTTCGGCCAGTGCTACATATTGCTGCCCATTCCAAGTCCCTGCTGGTACACCAGCTTCACTGGAAATTCATTTGCTTAGGAGTCAAATTCAGAGTGCTGATTACAGACTAAGTCATCACTAGTCTAGGGCCAGATACACTGGAAGATCATCTAGGTCCCATCCTGTCCCTCTGGTGGGTATCACTGACTGCTGCCATATCCTACTACAGAATGTGCTCAAGGCAGAGTTCTGCCCAATGACAGTTCACCAGATCTCAGGACACTGTGTAAAACACATCCAGTTAGCAGGCGGGGGGGATATGCAAGCGCACACGTGCGCTTTCAGAGAGCAGAGTGGATTCATCTACCAGTCTGTGATGGTTGCCACATATAAATAAAAACCCAAACATTAGGCATCACATACCTCTGCAGGCAGATGGCACTGCACATATAAATTGTAGTTTTATTAATAAACACGAGGTTGCTTCCATTGTTATAGCATCTAGGCACCATATAGCTTTGGCTTGCTTACAACTGAACCAGAAACATTTACATTTCTATGTGCAAGAGAATGTGTTACTGCATGTCACCTCACAGAAGGGCAAATCAACATGGCCTCCCAGGCATCTGTAACTCGGGAGCTCCTCCAGGTTTAGCAGCAGGAGAATAAAGCATGCCATCTATGTTCAGAGGCCATTTGGAAACTTTCATGTATTAAGGTATTCATATAGTGAGCACACAAGCTATCCGTGATGGAGCAGCCCATCTCTGGGCTTACAGGAGAGGTCACCACATAAGAATTAATAAGCGAGGCCTCCCCCTACTTCCTTGGCATATGAGCTCAAAACAGCAACAAGATAAACACAAGAGCTGCTTGACTCTCCCAAGAGACACTTAATGGCTAAGGCCACTTGGAAACTAGGAATATTTTTGTAATGTGATATAAGCCAGGAAAAATGTATTTTGTATTTCTTCTCCAACTGCCACTTCAACTGCTAAGGATTTTTAGCAACGTTTGCAGACAGCTTCAAATTTGGTAAATCACAGGGCATCCCAGAAGGAAGATGCCAGCTTTATGCAGTGCCAGAAATGGGCAAGATTTTACAAAAGCAGTAATTTCCATGGTCTTGTATTTCAGACAACAGTTTATTTGGCTTCCTCTATGGGGAATCCAAAAGCAGCAGCTTTGGGCTGGTGGATGAGAAGTAATTCAGGTTACAGAAGTTATATTTAAGCACCCAGTCTAGTTCCAGTTCTAAAACAACAGGCCTGCAAACAGATAGACAGATAGATGAAAAGTAAACCTCTTTACAGTTTTTCCATATTCATCTCTTAAGTTGGCATCAGAAACATTGAGCAGGATGATTAGTTTTAATAAGTGCGTGGTACACAGACCAATTTCCAGACTGGGACCAAAAAGGTTAGCTTTTCTGCTGAAAGGGCCACAACGGTCAGCAACAAATACAGGAAGATGTGGAGATTTCACATGTTACCCAGATTACACGTAACCTTATGGATAGGCTACTGATAGGAGAGGCAGAAAAAGGCCTACAGCCCAACCTTTCATTTGCTTGCACTTTAAGACACAAAAACATACATAAAACACTTATCCTGAAGTCTATCAGGCTACTCGTGACAGCGCAACATAGATTCTCACCTACATTAGCTGAGGAGACTTGTGTAGTGGAAGGAGAGAGTGGCACACGGAGCAGCAGCAGGCCTTCTTGAATTTTCTTAGTTCTCCAAATTTCCCTCCAGTCTATGTCCAATATTTAGAGATGGCTGGTTCTAAAATTCTAATAAATGATCTCTGATTGGTTTTATTTAAATTTGCTCCACTGAAACTTTTGGAACTGGACTAAACCAGATCTCTTGCAGACTTGGAAGGTGTCAATTAGTCAGGATTTATATCCTAGGGAAAGAAAGAGGGAGGTTTTTTTAATCTCCCTTCCTTCCCCATTGTGGAATGCTGCTCAACACTAGCCTGTTTCTTCTTTACCTTTGGTTTATGGTCTTCTCTGACAAGGCTGTTTTTGTTTTTACAAAATATCTAAACCTCTTAACAAAAATATATCTATTACAGCAAAATACCATCCAATACATTTGATTGCATAAATCACTAACATTGCAAGATAAAGCTATGATATACTATATTTGGATTATTTCGTGTATGGTCTGCCCTTACCTCCTTTCAGGCTCTGTGCTTTAATTATGCTTGATGGCTTCCTTTACTTTGCTGACTAAGCTAGTTGTCACATTTGCAAAGGTCTACACTACAGTCCCTCAGAAACAGGCTTTGGGGCTTGCTGTTTAGCCACAGTTTTGTGGACTGGCCTAGGCTTCTTGCAACTGGCCAAGACTTGCAACATAAAAGGCTGAACAATAAGTCTTTCTTTTCCGAAAGATTGTAGTCTGGGTCTCTCCCTGGAGCCTGGAGTAGCAACACTACTAGGGAAAAAGCCACAGCAGGAACAACAGATCTCTGGGCTGGAGCTCTGGAGTAAAGTAAGGAGGCCTTGATGTACAACAGGTGCCTGGGAAACCCTATGGGAGACTGAGAGAACCTGGAATGTCACAAGTTGCAGAGGAAATTTAAAACAGACCTTTTGCTCCTTAGCAAGCTTGAGAAGCTCCTAGTTTCACACTAACTGTGTGGTATGCAGGGACCTCCAGGGTCACAGGCCACCACACAGCTCAGCCGACTTCCTCAGAACCTCAAGAAATCCTAGATTAGGATGTACAAAGGGCTCCATGAACACACAAAAGTGACCAAGATCCAGTCTTCAGGCACTTTCTTGAAGGAACATGCAAGCAAATGCTGTCCTTCTCTTTTATAGGTTCAACGTATTTTAAGGCCAGAGAGACCATAAGACCTAATCTCACCTGATATCTCAGGCGATTCACTTTATCCAATTACCCCTGTACTGAGCCCCCCAAAATTAATATGGCTAAATAGTCTCGACTGTCTAGACTGTAGAAGGGATGAAGACTACACTAATTCCTTTCAGAGTGTGTTGCGTGGTTGATTATTTTGGGCCTGATTTGCAATGAGAATTAGTTAGAACAAAAATAGTATAATTTTTTTCCCCTTCAGCTGCTAACTGATCTAAACTAGAACTGCCTCAGAGGTGAGGTATCTAACCTGAGAAACTGTTCCAAGTTAAAGAGCTATTTTTTAAGCTCCCTATAGACAGAGTTCCATGTCACAGCACCACCACATCTTCTCTGTTGAGAGGACTCAAGATGAGCATCATCTTTTCTTCCTGCCAAAGGTGAATCCTTCAGCTTCAGAGCTAGAGGTATGTACCTCCAAGAGTGCTGTACTTACATGGAAAAGTAAAGTCTGGTACCTTCCAGTATATACCTCCTCTCTGCATGTCTAGGGATTTCCTAGTGAGATACCACATTTTCTCTATGTAGAGATTAACCATGTATCCTGGAGACTGGTCCTCACAGGAATCCATCCCTCCAACATTAACCATGACAGTAGGGAGAACTGTGAACCAATTCAAGAGAAGAAGTTGTAGGAAGAAAAATTTAAGACAAACTCTTATGGAGTTAATAATGGGTCAGCTACATTAGGGCAGCAGCCCCAGCCCAGACTGTATAGCACCTTGTACAACATCAAACAGAGCAAGATAACTGTCCCTGCTACAGGAAGCTTACAAAGGATAGGACAGAGGGGCACACTGGGTGGGTGGGGAACACAAGGAAACAATGAAACAGGTTCTCCTGTAGTGCTGGTGCATTAGGGAATCAACACTGACTAGGAGGATATGTTTAGGTGAAGGGCAACTACACAGACAGGTTGCCCTACTACCATACCCCTTCAGGCTATGAGCTTACCAGCTTTCAAGCTATTGAGGGTCAAATGCATGGATGGCAGACCTTAAGGAGAAACCTAGGCTCTTGAAGGGAGTGGTAATGGAAAGATAAATACCACCCCTCATTCTGACCCATATAATATTAAGAGTTGTTCTGTTCAGGAGGATGGTACTACAGGCTGCTTGAAGTCATTCAGCTAGTGGAGAGTGGGGCTGCACGCCCCATAGTCCCCCTAATTCCCACCCCTCTAAATCTAAAATTGAATCTAAAATTAGTACATTCTCTAAATCTGCAACCAGTAATAGGATTCTTTTCCAATTCTTGCCTAAAATGGGATATACTTTTGCTGTGCTTAAATAGTTCCAGAAGGGATGACATTTTAGCAGGGAACTATCAGAGAATATTTTTATGGGAAAGGAAGGAATAAAGTGGGGTTTGGCAGATTTTATTCAACACAGCTTTGGACTGAGTACAGTACTAGGAATGCTGAAGCCAAGGGCAAGTTATGCAGGCCATCCCAGATGAATGCTAGTAAACACCAATGCAGTATCACACCCCAGTCTCTCAAGGTCAAGCATCCTACTAACTACCAGGAGCACACCCCTGTTTATGACCCAATAGTCACATAGTCATGGACCAGAAAACTGTCCTGTGTCCAAGCCTACAAACAACCGGTCTTCCTTGGGTCAGGGTAAGTTTGGGTGGATGGAAATCCACATCCAGGAAGGTAAGCCGAATTTTTTGAAAGAGTGTCAGATGAGCGTATCACTCTCTCATGTGGACTTCACTGCCACATAAATGAGAAGTATATTGCAGGGATATAGGAGTTTTATCTTATTAAACACCAGAAATATCCTGGTCCTTTCAACAACAGAAGAGGTCTCTGAACCCCAAATGGATCACAAGTCATCAGGGATAAGCACATGCTCTTACAGGAAAATGTGAAGTTTTGATCACTGGATATTTTTTCTCTTCTTCCTCAGAGGCCTGGACGGTTGGAGCTCATCATATGCAAGGTACCTGGTGGAAGGCTATATAGTGATGCTACATTTCCTGTTTGCAGCACTGACAGGACATGCAATGCTTCAGGGCGATATGAAGTGCCCTGAAGTGCTAGTGTCACTGGCCAACATTATCCCCAAGTTCATGTCATGCAGTGGTGTTCTAAAGGTTCTTTAACAAATTCTTCACCTCCGTTTTCTTGTGCAAGGACCTGGACCCCCCCACCATGATTCAAGATGGATGCGAGGGGAACGCTTCAAGACCTAAGGTTGAGAAGGACCAGGTTAGAGTGCTTCTGGAGGGGCTGGACGTGTCAGCAGGTCCAGAAGCTCTCCACCCCAGGGTGTTGAGGGAGCTGGCAGGGGTTATTGCAGGCCCCTTAGCACAGCTTTACGAGTGCTCAAGGTGCTCGAGCCAGGTGCCAGATGATTGGAAGATAGCCAATGTGGTCCCCATCTTTAAAAAAGGGAGGAGGGAGGACTGGGCAACTGTAGGCCCATCAGTCTTACCACAATCCTGGGGAAATTCTTTGAGAAGATCATCAAGGAGCACATCTGTGATGGGCCAGCATCGGGGATGATGCTCAAGGGCCACCAGCACGGTTTCATTAGGGGCAGGTCATGTCAGACCAACCTGATTGCCTTTTACGATCAGGTCATAAAAGCACTGGATGCAGGTGTCACCGTGGATGTAGTCTTTCTGGACTTCAGCAAGGCCTTTGACACTGTCAACCACCCCATCCTCATTAAAAACAACAACAACAACTAGGTGACTGTGGCATTGATGCCTACATGGTCAGGTGGATTGCGAAATGGCTGAAGGGTCATACTCAGAGGGTGGTGGTGGACGGGTCATATTCGACCTGGGGGGAAGTGGGCAGCGGAATCCCCCCGGGCTCAATCCTTGGGGCCTGTGTTGTTCAATTTCTTTATCAGCAATTTGGACAATGGGGTGAAAAGCAACCTGTTCAAATTTGCTGATGATACCAAAATTTGGGGTGAGGTAGGTACGTTAGCAGGGAGGGAAAGACTACAGAAAGATCTGGATAGGTTACAGGGGTGGGCTAACAAAAACAGGATGCATTTCAATACTGTCAAGTGCGGGGTGCTGCACTTGGGCAGTAGTAACCAGCAGCACACTTATAAGATGGAAAACTCCCTTCTTGAGAGCACAGAGGCAGAAAGGGATCTTGGAGTCATTACTGACTCCAAGGTGAACATGGGCTGACAATGCAAGGTCACAGTCAGCAGGGCTAACTGGACTTTATCGTGTATCCACAGGTGCATCTCAAGTAGGTCCAAGGAGGTAATCCTCCCCCTCTACGCGACACTGGCCAGGCTGCAGCTGGAGTACTGTGTCCAGTTCTGGGCACCCCACTTCAAGAGGGATGTGGACAACACAGAGGGTCCAGAGGAGGGCCACCCGCATGAACTAGGGACAGCGGGGCAGACCCTACAATGAGAGGCTACGGGGCCTGAACCTGTTCGGCCTTCACAAGAGAAGGCTGAGTGGGGACCTGGTGACCATCTATAAACTCACTGGGGGGGGGGGGGGACCAGAAGGGGTTGGGGGAGACCTTGTTTCCCCTATCACCCCCCAGGATAACAAGGAATAAAGGTCACAAGTTGTTGGAGAGTAGGTTTAGATTAGACATCTGTAAGAACTACTTCACTGTCAGGGCGGCTAGGATCTGGAACCGACTTCCAAGGGAAGTGGTGCTGGCTCCTACCCTGGGGGTCTTTAGGTAGGCATCAAGCCGCTTCTTAACTGGGCTCACTTGAGCCCAGTTTTCTTCCTGCCCAGGCAGGGGCTTGGACCTGAAGATCTACAAGGTCCCTTCCAACCCTACTTCTATGACTATGAAAGGTGCAGCTTCTGGATTCAAATGATGACTTGGGAACATCAGTCTAAGTAAGGTTTGTACATTTAGGTTTGTCCATGCAGGTTTGTACATTTCCAAAAAAAAAAAAGACCCCTCCCCCCATTTTCTTAAATCCTACAAGCTTTGAGCCAATTTCATAAAACGTTTTTTTGAGTAGGATTCAAGGAGTTGAATCTTTGGGGCTGGCAAATCTGCATTTATGGCTTTGCTGAAGGGATAGCAAGCCAAGCCACACAAGCTTTGCAAGCCAAACTTCAACCAACATAATCTTTCTATGGGGGCACGCCAGCATGCATAATCCCTCTCACCAGGTTACATCGAGACAATACACAGGCACTATTACACAAACACATCCTGCATTAGGTGCCCACATACTAGCCCCCACAAGCCACCAAAAGGCGTGCAACTAATTTATACATATATGAATGTGTACTTCAGTACATATTAAAAAAAAAAGAAGGAATGGAGACAGTCAACTCTAGAAAGCACTTATCGGTCACTTCAGACTGAAGGTATCACGGAAGCGTGCTACCAGTATTGACATACCTGCAAAAGGATTCTGGATCTGCCCTCCACCAAGCTGTGGCTCAGTGACAGCTGCTTGGGGGGGTGGGGTGGGGGGGAAGGAGGAAAGGGATGAAGTTTACTGCTTCATTTCACACACGCCTGCGTGTAGAAGCTTAACCTAGATAAGTAACTGGAGACCAGAGGAAAAACAGTCACGTGCCCCTTTGCTTAAAGACAATTTACAAGCTGCTGCTGCCCTGCGAGTCAGGAGGGAGCAGAAAAAGTAAAAGAGCAAGAGGGGGATGCTGCAGTAGTGGGAGTGGCATAGGACCAGATTCCTGGCAGTGAAATGAGACTCCCGCTAGCTTATGAGGGAGCTCATCAGGCCCACAGCATTTGAGAATATAAGCTTTCCCTTCAGTTCATTTCAGCTGTTGGCAGGCAGCCTGCAGGAGCTGGAAGCATCCAGGATAATGCTAGGAAAAGCATGGGTGTGGTGTACTCCAATAGGTATAGAAACCACTGGCTCGTTGATTAATAACACATTTCGTCTTAAAACACAGTTAATAAATAGCGGCTAATTCTTCCTGCCAGCTCTCTTGGAGCTCTGGACAAGTGCCGGAGGGCTGGAAGGTGGCCAATGTGGTTCCCATCTTTAAGAAGGGGAGGAAAGAGGACCCGGAGAACTA
>JAGPOW010000797.1:26134264-26181560 GCA_030014935.1 Caiman crocodilus | reverse complement strand
CAATCCTGTTCTTCCTGAATCCAGTGACAGATTTCCAGAACCTTTTGTGGGAACCAGATTAGAACCAAAAAAGAAAGGGTGGTGGAAAGAGGAAAGGAGGGATCCAGCTGTTTTCTAGACAACTGAAAGGGCTCATTTCTTTCCTAAGAGTGGCTTTATGCCACTTCAGCATCAGCCCACCACTCTAAAGCTGGTTTGTGTTGAAAGATCCTTAATTACCACCTAAAGTCTTGTCCCTCTAGGGCTGTGTCTATAATGGAAGTGCTTTACCAGTGTAGTAACATTAATGTACTACACCAGGCAAGTCTGTAGCTTGGATCCAGCTATACTGGCAAAAAAATACACTTTGTATGGGTAGAGGGCAGCTGCTCCTATTGGGAAAATTAAGCTATCCTGGTATAAGTACAGTTTTGGAAGTATAAATGCAGCTATGCAGGGGCATCTGCTGTCACAAGTTGAGCCAGTCAGGGACCAGACCTCACATCCCTGACAGCTGTGCTGACAGAATTCATACTGTAGACTGAGCCTACAGTGAGGTTTCTGCCCATATGACTATCTTGGTAAAACACACTAGCGCGGGTGGTGTTACATTGGTTTAACTATGCTTAAACTGTTATAGCATCTGCTGTTTCAGGGAACTGCTATGATCATACCACAATCAGAATGGCTATTCCAGTACAACTGCATATACACAAGGCTTCATGACCATAGCCATGCCCATGTGAAATAATCACACTGCTAGACAGAGCTGTGCTGTTAGAACACTTGTGCATGGACCAGTTGTTAGGATTTCCTATGCTACTTCCTTCCCCAGGTGAGAGGATGAATGACTGGCTTTCCTGCATCTCAAGTCATTGCAGGTTGCCATAATGCCTACTGGGAACCTCTGGTGGTACCAGATTAGAAGCCTAAATATTGCTGTAGTTTAGGCCTGGGGACTGGCCTGTCACAAAGTAGCCCTGGGTTCATGGCAGTGTATTAGTGGTTTAAAACTGCCTTGGTGCCCTTCCCATGCTGTACTAACTACTATTCAACTAGAGAAGAGAGCTGGGTCACAATATTTAATTTTTGTTGTGACAATCTGTCTTGTTCTACAGCTGATATTAACTTTTATTAGCAGGGCCCTTGTCTTAAGAACTGTCATTAAAGCTGGGAAATGTCATAGTACTTCCATCCCCTGTTGTGTTCTTTATCTGCATTATGGTGGCTGGTAGGAGGTACAGAATTATTTTCTATCTTCACGTACCAAGAAAAAACTTCCAATCTAATCTTTACAGCTATCATTGGAATCAATGAGCTAAATATGAACAAGGTGCTCTAATTTCAGAATAAGTTTCTACACATAGCATTACTGAGCTTTAAATTCACACCATTCCTTAATCTGAATTAACCTTCTATATACTGTAGTTGGATTATTATTCTCCATCCACACCAAGTGACTTTTTAAATCCCTGTTACTCCAAGCTATTAACTTGAATGGGTATTCACCCTTTTGCAGGATTAAACCATGTAATTTCACTGCAAGTCCAATTGTTCAACATCTTGCAGAAAATGTTTATCACCTTGCCAGACTGTGCCTCTACTTCCACAATAGGGTTACTTGCATCTGTTTAAAAAAATCCCAAAACAATCGAAGGGGTAATTATGTTAAGGGATTGGACCAAAGTAAGTTCTTATTCTTTACAGTGCATTAAATACCTCATTGTTCACAGAAGTCATGCTGCCAACAGCTAGCAAAGGCCAAAGCACATAAACAAGTCATAATCTCCACTTCTCTAGATATGAACCATAAAGCATGTATATGATGCTTGCACTTATTTTTTTCTGTCTTTTGTCAAAATTCAGATTTGAATCTATTTAGTCATTTTGTGCTGTGAAAATTAAATTAAAATAAATTGCAGTGCAATTCATAGGCATTATATAATTCCTGATGTATATTAGGAGCAGCTCTGTCTGCAATGTAATTTAATAATGTGTATATGAACCCACTGACTGATGATGTCTTTGAAATCAATCTAAGAGGAGGGATACTGAGATCTGCAGACTGCAATACTCTGACACTACTTAGCGAATATGTTTCCTGAACTAACTGAATAAGCACCCATTATATTTTGGGTAGAACTGATAATTAAGAGGCAAATTGTTTGGTACATTGGGAGGATATAGAAGGCAGCTGTCTATACCATTCAGAGTCTCAGTTTTCATTGAAATAAAGTTTTTTTGCCCCTTCTGCTTGCAAAGTTGATGTAAAACATGAGTCAAGTATAAATTAATGCCTGCCCAAGTCTGCAAAAAAACTCAATAAGGGCTTTGAGAAGTGTGAGCCCCTTTAGTTGTCTGACTTTGAATCCCTGGAGATGCCATAATTTTGCAGATATACATTTGGCAGTTTCCTAAGATACAACAAAATTTGTCATCTTTGTGGCTGAATCCACAATTTGACTGTAGTCAGATATCTGGATCTCTGCACCTTGCTGGGACTGGTCTGCCCTCCCTGTGAGGGGAAATTAATTGGATTAGAAACCATGTACTGCACAAACAAGTAGGACAGGGTTAAGAAGCTACAGCTAGCATAATCTACACTACAGACTTCTGATGGCATAGCTGATTCAGTTGGGAAAGGAAAGGAAGAGGTGTGATCCTTGATATGGTTGACAGAATCTCCTAATGTAGATTCTGCTATCCAGTCAAAACTATAAGATACTTGTATAGTATGTTTCATTGAAATAGAGTGTTCCTACAGCAATAGAAAGCATAGCTTTCCTGGTATACTTGTACTTGGAAAAAGGCACTTTTACTACATATATGGCTCTAGGGTCCTGTTTGCAGCCTAGGAACAGAGGAACTCTGAAGTGCAGCCTGGACAGCTCTTTGTCTTAGAGAACAGAACAACTGGAAAGACCTGGGCCACAGAGAAGATGAAACTAGTGGCAAGCTCCCTTTTTCCCCAGGTTACAAGATGGGAGGAGGAGTTGGACTGTCAAAGATTGACACCAATGCCATGGAGCCATTCAGAAAATGTATTAAAAAAATCCATGAAAAATAATCATTGTTAAACAGAACCATTAATTTACTGAACATCAAGGACTATATTCAAGTGTACGCTATAGTTATGTGTATTTGGGGGGAGGAAGGAAGAACATTTTATGAGCTAAATCATCATGGCAGAATTTAGGTGTTCGTAACACAAGATTACACAAGGCCTTCTCAGTAACAGAGAAAGTACAGATGACTTCTAAATGAGTATTCTTAGTAACTTAATAACCTCAAAGAACAACAGGCATCTACAGTTCCTGTACTGTGAACGGTCTTCAGAAACTGCTTTTCTATGTATGAAGGCCAGCTCCTAGTATGTTGTGATTGCTCTTTGTTTATAGTGCAATGGCATTTAGATGGCTGTTAGCCACAAACATTATTAAAACAGGAAGTGGAGAAATGTACCAGATCTTTTCCAGTGGTCATTATGTATAAAGGCACAACCTCACATAAAATATTTCTGTTTCCATCACTTTATTTAATTAGGGACACAACAGTAGATCCTCACAAAACTGCGATTAGAAGCCTGAAGGATGGGCTTTTGTATGGGAGACATTAAACTAAGATGTTCTCACTCATTAGGGATAAAAATCAAACAACAGAAAGTTAAAAGAACTTTTCCCAGATACCCTGTGCCTTCCTGTAACAGAAGGTCAGGAAAGGGGTCAAAATTGAGGGGCATATTATGTGTCACTAGCCTATGAATTCACAACAGAGGGAATTAAGATAAAAAAAACCCAACGGGTAAATGAGGTTTTACAAGACAGATGGCATATATATTTAGAATGAGAAGCATGTTAGATACAAAAGAGCATGTGTAATTACTGTTCCTGGACAATTACTTCAACTGTATATTCACCTCGCGTTTATAGGCACAATCCAACTTGCCTATACAAATGTACTTTGCACATGCAACAGCATGCCTAAATTGTTGAAGAACCAGACCTATTAACTGAAGTTGTGTGTACATTAAAATACCACAGAAGCAATTCATCCTATTCCTTCATAGCAAAGGAAGATCACTAGGAAAGTGAATAAAAAATTTTTGTACCCTTTTCTCACACATTTATGGTTGAACGAGTATCTAGGTAGGTGCCTGGTAAAACTGACTACTAGACCAGCAATTCCCAAATGAGGTCACAACATCAGTGGATGGGGTCATGATAAACAGGGACTGAGGTTTTCCATTTGCTGCAGAAAAACACGGATTTTCTCCTTTAAGAGAGAAAAATGCTGGAAAAATGCAGAATTCCAGCCTGCAAGGAGCTGCTTGGCATGGGGGGAGTAGGGGAGAGCAATCAGAAGCATGTGTGTACACATGCACTTGCCAGCCACAGCTGGAGTACTACACCCAGTTCTGGGCTCTGCACTTTAGGAAGGATGTGGAGAAGCTTGAGAGAGTCCAGAGGATAGCCATGCGCATGATCAGAGGACAAGAGAACAAGTTTTATGAGGAAAGGGTGAGAGACATGGGACTTTTCAGCCTGTAAAAGTGAAGGCTCAGGGGTGACTTGGTGGCAGCCTATAAATAGATTAGGTATGTGTGCCAGAAACTGGGAGAACATCTGTTCACCAGGGCACCCTAAGGGAAGACAAGGTCTAATGGTCACAAACTCTGGGACGACCGTTTTAGACTGGACATAAGGAAAAACTTCTTTACTGTCCGAGTTTTCAAAGTCTGGAACAGACTCCCCCCAGAAGTGGTGCAAGCACCTACTTTGGATACCTTTGGACAACTGGATGCTTATCTTGCTGGGATCATTTGACCCCAGCAGACTTCCTGCTATGAAGTAAAGAGCAAATTCACTTTAAGTTGTCCTTCATAGAAATTATAAGATCAACAGATAAATATTGCACCTTTCAAATGCTTGCATTAAGAAATCCACCCAATGATAAAAAAACCTATTAAAGTCTTTATGAGACAGAAGGGAGACATGACAAAAATAATCACTGGTGACATTTTTATTCAATTGATGTCACAAAAGCTTTACAAAATAAATCATAAAAACAACAAAATAAGAGACAAGGCAAGTTTGTTTCATATTTACAGCCGCCATATTTCAGACAGAGGTGACAGGAGTATGTAAACCATACAACAATTTTTTTAGAACACATTATTAGAGTTTATATTATATTACTTTTTTAACCACTGAAAGAAATCTGTGCATTCCCAACTGCCCAAGGTACCTGATTCCAATCCTCAGATTCTTCCTTGGAATGACTTTCACATATATATTTTACATATATATAAAAAAAAAAGTTAGAGACACTTTTATCTCTTTGTAAACAAACAAAAATCCTCAAGTTCATTTTTCCAGGCATTAATAAGGTAACACAATAGAATTAATACTAATGCTTTATTTTTTGGCTATTAAATTAAAAAAAAAAAAAAAAGGAGTGAAAGGTGAAAACAGACTAATTTAGGATAATCTTATTCTGTTGGATTCTGGATAACAATCAGGAAGTAGTCTTTATCTGTAAGAAAAAAAGGAAAGTTAATGACTCATTATTATTATTCATTCTTATCACTATTCATTTATTATTATCATTATTATTCATTATTATCATTATTCATTTATTTATTACAATAAGTAACTAATAAGTGTATTTTAATTCATATGTACTTGAATTCCTTTGCATTTTAACATGCTATGAACAAACTGAAACCAACAGCAAAAACTCATTAATGAACAAAGCAGTTTTAGCGCACACATCCATGGCCAATCTCATCAGTCTCTCTAATTTTATCATGGACTAATACAAGTAGCCTCTATGCAACGGGATGTTCCCAAATAGCAGTCCCAGATTACCACTCAAGCTTCCAACTCATGCATGAACTCATGGAACAAAGGTGAGCTGAGCATGATGGAAATCCTGACATCCTGCAGGCAGATTACAGAATCACAAAATAGGAGGGTTGGAAGGAACTTCAGGATGTCATGTAACCCAACACCCTGCTCAAGGCAGGATCATCCCTAAGCTATCCCCATCAAGTGTTTGTCTAAGATTGCAGGACTAGTCACCATACTTGTCTTCGGTCTGAAATAATGCTCACTACACCTTTTCTTCTTCCACATAGAGATTCAGGACCACTAAATCCACATAAACAGTGTATTTGGCACTAGCACACAAGTCCTCCTTGCCATGTGTAGGCACTCTGCCCGAGTCATCACCTTCTCAACACAGCCCCCACCACAGCTCTGATTGGAGTGAGGGGCCATCTGTCCTAGGTGAATTGCAACCATATTGCCCCAATTTCTTATCTGTGATACCTATCCAATGACTGAATGAAACATGCAGACCTCCTCTTAGTTAGGTATTTTATGCTTAAGTTTCCACCAATGCTGCCATTTAAGTGAAGTAAATGTGTTGGTAATTACTGTTGGCACCATAAGCTTCTTTAGTTTTACTCTGAAATGTAGGAGCAATGGTGGTAAAGTAACCCTGTTAGAAGGGACTTTCTAGATCTGCCAGTCTAATCCCCCTACTGCAGGCAACCACACCCTATAATTCCTTTTCATAAACTGAACAGGCTCTACCCCAGGGATGGGCAAAATACAATCCATGAGGCCATTCTATCTGGCCCATGGGGCCCCTAAAAATTTTTGAAAATTAATATTTTTCTGTCTTTGGTTCCTGTCAAAAATGAAAGGAACCAAGAGCAGTAGAACCCAGGGGAAGCCCGGCAGGCTCCTGCAACAGCAGGCCCCCCCCAGCTGGAGGCCGCAGGAGGGGCTTTTGACCTGGGACCACATGGCTGACCAGTGCAGAAACCTCAGGTAAGTGTGTGTGGAGGGTGGGGGCAGGGAAGGAGCTGGTGCAGAGAAAGGAGCTGGCAGGGAAGGAACTAGTGCAGGGAAAAGCGGCCCCTCGCCCACCCTGTGGCCAGTGCTCCGTTGCAGCTGCTCATAGCCCATGCGGGGCTGTCCTGAGCAGGCACAGGCAGCCCTGTGAGGGCTGAGTGGCTGCAGCACGAGATGCTGGCCACAGGGTGGACAAGGGGCTGCTTTTCCCCTCCCGTGCTCAGCACCAGCTCATAACCTGCTCCCACTGCCAGCCTGGGCTCTGCGCTGGCTCTGGGCTGCGCCATGGTGGCAGCAGCTGTGCCCCTCTCCCCCCAACTCGCTGCATGGGGCAGTGTTGGCTGCTGCTGCCCGCCTGGAGCTCGCACACTGGGAAGCCCAGAGGCGACGGTGACAAACACTGCCTGGTGCCTTCTGCTGCAGCCACTCGCAACCTGTGTGTGGCTGCCTGTGCCTGCAAAACAAAATGAGGGCAGGGGGTACATGGCAGGATGTCAGCTTGTGCCCCTTGCCCCCCCAGCCAAAGGCTGCGAGCAACAGCCACAGAGTGGGGGAGGGGCCACTTTTCCACATGATCGTCTCATATACAAGTTGGAGAAACGTGGACTAGATAAAATTACAAGGTGGACAGACAACTGGCTCAATAGCTACAAGCAAAGTGTACCCACTTACTCCCAGTGCCCCCCCAGTACAGGCTGGGGGCAGAATACAGCCCCGACCCCCTGCTCCGTGGCAAGGAACAAGCTGATGCTGAGTGCAGGGAAAAGCATATATAAATGCATCCATGTCAGAATGACAGGAGACTTCAAGTGGAGTCCCACAGGGGTACGCTCTCGGCCCTGGGCTGTTCAACGTATTCATTGATGGTTTGGATGCTGGAATAGAGAGCTTCTTAAGCAAATTTGCAAGACATAAACCTGAGTAGGATTGGAATCATACTGGATAAGAGGAGTGCAATTCAGAAGGACCCTGACAGATTGAAAAACTGAGCTGGAGTTAAAAGGATAAAGTTCAATGCTGAACATGCAAGGTGCTATGTCTCAGGAAGAATAATCAAAAACACAAATACAAAACAGCTGACAACCAGCTTGACAGCAGCACCTCAGAGAAAGATCTAGGAGTCTTAGTGGATTACAGACTCAATATGAGCCTGCAGTGTGATGCAGCTGCACAAAGGCAAATTTAATTTCAGGCTTTATAAACAGGAACATTATGTTCAAGACACAGGAGTTCACAGTGCCTTTTTTACTTGGCATTGATGAGGCCTCATTTTGAGTACTGTCGGTTGAATTGGTAAGGGGTCATCAAGGACTAGCCATACCTATGTTATAGGTATTTCCCATGCTTCTGAGCTTTGCTGGAGCCAGGAAGGAATTGTAGCAGCAAGAGAGAAACATGTCAGGGTTTTTTGCTCCCACTTTTCTCAGAAGCATTGGGTATTGGCTGTAGCTAAGGCTGGGAGATTTTAACTGGGTTGTGCAAATTCTCCTGCTAGGACTAAAACCCAGAGGCTCCTGGTTAGAGAGACCTGCTCATCTGCTCAGGGACACATTTGGGGTCAGGAAGGAATTTATGCTCAGATTGGTACACACCAGGGGAGGTTGGGGGGGGAGGGGGAGGGGTTGCCCTCCTCTGTAACAAGGTGTGGCATTCTTCCTTGGGTTTCTGAAGTATATTTAACAACCCTTACAGCCAGAAGATGCTGACAGCTGTTGTACCCTTTCTTTAGGGTTAAGGTGCTTTGCCTTATGACTGTGACAGGGTATATGTTGTTTTGCTAACAGGCAAGACAAAGATTTGTATTGGACAGCCTGGAACGAGATGATCCTGTCACTGGTAGGGGGATGCATAAGATGACCTCCAGAGGACCTGTCTAATCTTACTTTTCTGTGGTTTTATGATTCTGTACATACCCCAAAAGGATGTTGGCAGACAACGTTCCTTGGGTGAATTTGATATCTTTTATTAGACCAACCCAAATGGTTGGAGAATAGTTATTAAGCAAGCTTTCGGGTTCAAAAACCCGTCGCCAGGCTAAGGAAGTTTCAGCAGTCGGTGTGTGCTCTTCCTGGATGGAATGAAAAGTAAAGAAGTCAGGGGCTGGGCTGGGGAGTCAGCTGCCAGGCAGATTATAATGTGTCAAAAATTCAATGTCTATGTTTAGTCCATGATCTCTAGTATCCAAGAGGTTGATGAAGTGGAGCTCATAGGCTCGTGTCTAGGAAGCGTTGTGTAAGTTTCCCTTGAGGATCAGGACTGAGAGATTGGAGAGAGAGTGGCCCTCCTGTGAGAAATATGCCCCTACCAGTAATTGGGTATTTCTGTCTTTGATAGATTTCCGGTGTCCGTTCTTTCTGGTGCGCAGTTGTTGTTTGGTCTCTCCTACATATTTTCCATCAGGGCATTTGGTGCATTGGATGAGGTATATTACATTTCTGGAGGTGAAGCTGTAAGATCCTGGGATGCTGATGGCTCTGTTGTGGGGGTGGTAGAGATGTGCTGGCAGATTTTGCATTTCTTGTCACGGCACGGTTCTGGACACGGTTCTTGGTGTGTTCTGGGCTTGAAGAAGTTTGCTTCTGGTGATGAGGTTGGTGAGGTTCCGTGCCTGTTTGAAGGCTAGGATGGGTGGCTCTGGGAACATCTTTTTAAGAATAGGGTCTACCTATATCCTTAGACCAACACAGCTACAACCTAAACCCCTGCAACACGAAAAGGATGTTTGTACCCTAGTCTAGGAAACAGCTTTCTAGAAAAGTCAGTGCCTGTATCACAGAAAAAAATTATGTTTGTCCAACACACTACCTTTGATAAATCCATGTTGCATATTTTCTTGTTTTCTATTTACAGCAATGTCTTTATTATTTTCTTCTTCAATATTTCTTTTAAAAGTCTTGAGGTGAAACTAATGAGCTTATAGATACCTGGATCACTTCCCAAACTCCTCCTTAAGTATAACTGTTACTTTTTTTGTTCACTAGCCTGATGGTAACACCCACAAGTTGATAATTAAATTTTGCTTCTACCTCAGTTTTGGTAATGTCCAGTTCTATACAATCATTTCTGTTGGCCATCCAGTTCTTGCCTCCATGTTTAATATCACCATCCTAAGGGAGAGTAGTTTTGGGGGCATGTCTAGATTATCCTTAATCCTTACCTCATACACACTGCATAGAGGCCCCATTGCTTCTTTGCTTGCTCTCTTACTTATATGTCTGAAGAAGAATCTGTTTACTACATCCTTTGCAAAATCTAACTCAATTTGACTTTTGGAAATAGTCACTTGATTTCTACATTTCTTGACTTCTACAATACAGCTTTCCTTGCTGCTCAGTCCTTTCTTCTATTCCTTGTAGATTCTCTTTTTATACCCAATTATTCCTCTTGATTATTTATCTAGCTAAACCTGCAGCCTCTTCCCTACAAGTGCTTTTACTTGCTTAGGAAGCAAGTCTCACATAACTTTTGTACCTTTGACTTAAAAAAAAAAGTTCAGGCATCCTCTAAATTCAAAAGCTGGAGTTCTAGTTCACTCAAATTTAAGGTCTTAAAATGGCAAACTTTGACAGTTACACATATATCTTTGGTTATCTTTTTGTATAAATTAACCTGAATCAACTCATGAAAATTTGTTCTGAGGTTATTTTCTATGATCTGCTCTTATGTAAGGTCCTTGTTTCTTACCAAAGACCATTCTAAAAGCAGCATCACTTCTTGTGGGATCAGTGATTATTTGGTGAAATCTCTCAGCTATCATAGTCATAGGATCATAGGAAAGTAGGGCTGGAAGGGACCTCATATGGTCATCTAGTCCAGCCTCCTGCTCAAGGCTGGACATTCTTGACTAAATCATTCCAGCCAAGTGTCTTCAAACCTGATTTTGAAATTTTCTAAGGATGGAGATTCCACTTCTCTAGATAAACTGTTCCAATATCGAGCCACCATCCTAATCAGAAAGTTCCGTGTACTCTCCAGCCTAAATTTCACCTACTGCAGCTTGAGGCTGTTACTCCTAACCCTGTTCCCTAAAGCCAGAGAAAAACCCATCTCCATCTTCTCTATAATCATTCTTTAGTATTTGAAGACTTATCAAGTATCGTCCCCCTCACCCCTGGTCTTCTCTTCTTTAGGCTAAATAACCATAGTTTTTTCAGCCTTTTGCTGAAGTCTTGTTTTCTGCTGGACTCTTTCCAAACTGTCCACATCCTTCTTGAAGTGTGGCCCAAAACTAGATACAGTACTCCAGGTGAGGCCTCACCACTGCTGAATAGAGCAGAAGAACTACTTTCCTTGATCTGCTGGTGAAACTTCTGTTAATACAACTCAGGATGCTGTTAGTTTTTTTTTTGCAACAAGAGCATGCTGTTGGCTCATATTTAGCTTATGGTCCACTGCATCCCCCAGGTCCTTCTCTGCACTACTGTAGCCTACTCAGTTGTCAGTCTCCCATAATGACATGATCTCTAGGAAGAGAAGTAAAACTAACAATCCAGAGAATTTCTGTCTACAACCAATTTCAGTCCTGTGGGTTTATAGGAAAGTCCCAGCTCTACCCCAGCAGAATCTCTCGTAGTATCTTTCCCTAAGTGATCCTGTCCCATACAGATTCTGGTTTAACCATTCTGTCCCTTCTTATTTATTTGCAGTCCATCACATGACGAAGTCTGATATAGGCATAGCCCCAGCTAAAGGGCTCCCTGCTCACAAAACCTGTCTAACAATATGCTACACACTTCCGGTCCTGCATATCAGTGAATCTCAAGCAACTTCCCACTCCGGCTTGTTTCAGCAGTGAGTTTGGCCATATTAGTCCAAAGCAGCTCACAAAACATGTTCTGGAGATGTCGACCTCTTCTGTTTTTACGTTAAAAAGACAACATGAGAGGTTTTAGTCTTCTTTCAAACCTGGTTTTACGGTGTGAAGTGGAAGAGGAGAAACCATTTCCAACACCCAAACATAAAAGCAGCAAGCTGGAGTAATAGTCAAGAGGACCTGCAGTGAACCAAAACCGGTTTCTTGGCTAAAGGTGGTATATATGCTACATTAGAAAGCAAATGATACGACTCACTTGAACAGGCCTTTACAAATCCTGTGCCACAGGAGGCTTGATGGGGAAGTATGGTAAGTTCTGTGACAACAGGAGACTCTGAAGCCAACATCATTGAATGTTTAGGGCTGTCTTACCTGGAGCAACCATGATCTCATTTTTCTTGGAGCGAATTCGCAGGAATGTGAGGTCATTCTGAGGATCAATCTCTCTCACGGTGCTCCTTGCCTTCATGATGAAGCTGTGCATTAAGCCTGCATATTGCATTGTTGTGGAGTTGTCCACGGTGCTTTTGATAGGGATACCTGCAGAAAGATGTGGTAACTGTGATGAGACAGCTGATAGGCTATTTGGGATGATCCTAATCTTTGTGTACTCACTGGACTCCATTGTAAACCCTTTTAAGGAAGTAGATTTTACAGTAAACTTTTGAGATTTTTAAAAAAAACACAAACCATGGGGGAAAGTAAACTGTGGAAACAGCAGGTGCAGACCCTGAATTCAGACACCTCCTTTCAAAGTTTGAGATCCAAACATCATTACAGTCAGACAGTAACTCTTAAGCTGTGTTCAATGGAGAGCTTTCAAGCTACATTGTGCTGGTCTTCTCTTACTCCCAGCTGTTTCCATGAACCTCCAGCCTTTGTTTCAAAGAGCATCTGCTCAGAGCAAGGAACAGCTGCGACTAGAAGATGTTAATATTCAAATAAAGGGAAGACAAAAGAACTATCCCTGGGAACCATAGATGGTAGCCAGGCTAAGCTGCTTCTCAGCAACGTGACCAATGCACTCCATACGTTTGTGTACCCTTGATGGGTTTCTTCTGACTGGGACAGCTTTAGTTTATAGCTAGGCTCCACAAGGGCAGCTCCAGTAGAGGCTGCTGCAGTTACATTAATACAGTGGTAGGCAAAATACAGCCTGTGGACCAGATCTGGCCTCCAGAGGAACTTTGTCCAGCCCACAGTAGATCCCTTGGTCCCACCTGGCCCAGGTACTGTTTAGCTCATGGTGCATCCCACCACCCCCTGGGCATGCAGTGGGGCTGGGACAGCTCTGCAGCTGGACTGCTTTTCTAGGCAGCGGCGGCTCCTCCCAGCTGCCGCTGCCACTGGCCCCAGCCTCCTGGTACAGGCAAGAACCATGTGCACAGCCCCAGCCCTAGCCTGCCTGGTGCCTGCTCCAGACTCGCCCACCCACGATGAGAAGCAGAAGCAACTACTACTCAGTGCAGTCCCTCTCCTTCACTGCTGTTGGGCCCTTTATGCATGCAGCCATGCCCAGGCTGCCCTGCAGCTTCTCTGCACTGCCACCACTGCCCCTCTGCATGGCCTGAGGCAGCAGCTACAGTGGCAGAGAGGAGGTCACAGACCAAAACCCAGAAGCACCCCCCATGTGCCCTCCATTTTTGGATGAGTCTCCTGATCCCTCTCATGCTTACTCCCCCTCTTGACTCATAAATCTTGCATTCATAGCTGCATGGTAGGTCAGATTTAATAGAAAGGTGGAGAGTGCCCCACCCTAGACTACCCTTTAACCTGGTGTTTTGGGAACTCTTCTGGGCATGGGAGATATAGGTTTAAATGCCCTCAGCATGAGGAGAGTCAGAATCCAGGCCTCCCACTTTGAAGGAGAATGATCTAACCACAAGTCTGTTATGGAAAAGAACAACACATTCAAGAATCCTGGTTTTCTCTGAAAAAAAAATCCCCAATTTCCGGATTAAAAATAGTAACCCCAAATCCACATTTTTCCGTGATTAAAATGAACACTACTATATATAATTATAGAAGTCAGTGATTGTATCAAGGAAAATCATGTTCATCTGACATGCTACCTTTGGTAAATCCATGTTGCTGTAAACAGAAAACAGGATAAGATGCAAAGTCTTAAATTATGTTCTTCTTCAATATTTGTTTTAAAACCCTTGAGGTTCAACTAAATGAGGTTATAGATACTTGGATCACCTCCCCACATCCTTCTTAAGTGTAACCGCTACATTTTCTGTTCTGTTCATATACAGAGGCATTTTATTTTAATCAGAGAAAAATGTAGATTTGGGGTTACTGTTTTTAAGCCGAAAATTGGGGATTTTTTTTTATTAGAGAAAACCAGGATCCCTGTTTATCACCACCCTCTCAAGCTGTGTACATCTGTGCGTGTTAGGTGTATTCCAAGCATGATTACTGAACCTGGCCCTCAAGTGACTTGGGTAAAAGGACAATTAGTCTGTGAATCTCTAAGAGACTCAGGTATATAGAGATGAATAGCTCAGCAATTCCATGATGGTAGGGTCTCAGAACATATGTAGCAGAGCTTCAGGTATATAAAGAACAACTCATGAGAGAAATGTAGGTGTTTACAAACTCTCAAGAGCCCACGAGGTTAAATATGTAGAGGTAATTGGACGTATGTACCCAAATACCACCTCACTCCCTTGTCAAGCCTCAAAAAACACTCAGGTGCCTACATTATTTCTTCAGGTCACAAAATGAGTCTGTAGCAAAGCAGGGAACAGAATTCAGGTCTCCTCATTTCTACTCCATCCTCTATGCACTGATAATACAGTCAAATTGCCTTTTTCAGGAAAAGAGAACTTGTTGAGATCATTTGATCCATTTTTAAACAACAGCTTCATGAATCCTTTAACTTCCTTTTCTAATTAAACAACATCCTTAGAGAGCACAACCAGGCTGGCATAATACCTTCTGAATTAACAATGATGATTCCTTGGACTCCCTTCTGACTCTGAATCCGCTTTAGTGTTTCTTCCACCTCAGCCTGCAAAGGAAAGAAATGACAGGAAATAAAGCATCATGATGTCTTAAAGGTGTAATTTGCCTCCAAATAATGTTCTGTAATAATATATCTAAAAATAAAGCTGAGCCATTGAGATGATTCAGACAGATACTACTCATTTTGTGAGTGCAAAGCACAGCTATCGTTGGGACTACCATATCATCAAGGCCTTTTTTAGTTGCTTTCAAGCCTATTGTCTTCTTTGAAGTCGTTTGTAGTAACGACCCTCTGGAAGCTTCAAATCTGTTCTTTAATCTTTCCCTCTCCCCTCCTCCCAATACATCACACGTTCATTTCTTATCATAGGTTTGCTTAGGAGTGCAAGACCATGCAATTTGTCATTATTGGGCGAGTCATTTGGGCTGCTAGACCTTCTTTTAATATTTGTAGTCACACTATGGATGGGATTTATTAATACATTTTAAGGATAGAATTTGGGATTTATGATTATTTTTTCTTTTAAAGGCAATTAAAAAACATATGCAAAGGGAAGAACCTGGACTGTATCTACTAGCCTATAACAGAAATTCTGCTAAATGAGCAACTGAAATCTAATTATTGCCAACAGTTTAATTTTACTATTCCACAGTCATTACATTACAGTCAGTCCACAAGATTCATGCCAAAGTATTACCCATTAGTTGCTGTAAAGTAGCAACTGCTTCAAAAGATTTTGACAATTCTTTTAAAAATACTCAATCTGACCAATCAAAATTTACTTGGGTCCTCTTTAAGGGCACCACAAGATCAAATTAATCATGGGTTGACTTTACACAGTACTGAGGATCACCCCTTGAGTGGTTCTGGGCACTCTCAACCCCCATTGAAGAAAATGAAGGCACACAGGAACTTTTCAGAAGCAAGCAAAACAGACTTTTACCAAAAAAGAAGGGAAAGGAAAAGGGAAACCATGGCAAATGAGAAAAGGCAATGATGTCTAAAAGGCCAGGCTTACTTTATAAAATTTTGTTAGTATAGTTATACTCGTATGGAATGCAAGAATGAATCAATAAATCATAGCCCTGCCACAGAGTCGTGCTAGAAACCCCCTTCCCTTTTACATACCACCTACATGCAAATAAATGACTCCCTTTAAAGTTAGAAGTGTCATCCCCATTACGGGGCATTACTGGCATAAAAAAAAGCTTTACTGGGGTAAACCAACCCTAAGAATTAGCAACTATGAACCTTGCAAACTACTGCATTTACTTTGTTTTTGCAAACTACAGCTTGCCTGTCTCATTCAGTATGGAAAAGCAAATGATTATCCAGTGAAGTAAATCATAAGGGCTGAGAAGGAAGGGAAGAAAATGAGGGGGGCTGTACTCAAGTAGGGAGTAAGAATACATCTGGCTATCAAAAAGGTAAGTTTACCGAAGAAGCAGTGCAAGGGAGTTCACTGATTAAAAGAAAAAAAAAGGTCAACAAAAAGAAAAAGGGGCAGTCAAGTTCTGGCTGCATGCCAGAGCAGCCAACAGCAGCTGTAGGCTAGGGTAGAGTGAGAAGCAATGCAGTGTGGGACTCTGAAGGAGTGATCAGATGGTTAAGGGAATGCTTAAGAGTCTACATAACACTGAACTCTCTCAGGAAAATTTAAAATAGTTTAACAGGCTTGCTTATCTGTCTGCTTAAGGTTTAAACTATATTTAAGCTAATCTGTGTCATGCACCTCCATGATCTTACAATAAAAAGCTTCCCTTTACAAAGCCCTTAAGATTTCTTCAGAAAAGCATCTGACAGACTATCAGCTATGGCTATGTCTCCATTTCCCTGATTCAGCTGCAGAAAGTTCTGGCTATAGCCAGCAGTTACCGCTTGCAAGCTCTCTCAAGCACATGCACATGCCTGTGCACCTCTGACTGCTGGGTTGGAGGGGCATTCTGGGAAGGCAGCAGCTACTAATGGTACCACAGTAGGCAAATGAAGGCAGGGGAGTGTTTTCAAGTACCAGGAGCCAGTACCAGGTAATAAGAAAAGCTGTACACCCCCATGGAGTGGAAGAGTTGATTTGCCAGAAGGGAGGGTCCTCCTGCTGGTGAGGGACACTAAGATGCATGCACTTGGATTGCTGTCAGGAAAACTTTACAGCAGGGCCGTCCAGCTGGCAACCCACGAGGGGTTAACACGCAGCCCCTGGGCCCCCACTAGGCCCCTGAAGCAGCAGCCAGGACCTTGGGGCTCCTCCTCCCTCCCTCCCTCTCCTAGTCGCCACTGCCTGACCCAGGCCCAGGGGAGAAAGCAGCGTGGTGCAGCCAGGAGCAGCCTGCAGGAAGCTGCAAGCGACAGGCTGCCTGTCCCCACGGGTACGAGGCCGCCAGGGCCGGGGTCCTAGCCACAGATGTGGCGCGGCAGTGGGGCGCCGCATGTACCGCACGCAGCCAGAGCGCGGTCCACGCGAGCTTGGCCCCCGGGGGTGCGCGGCCGCCGAGGAGCAGCACAGACCAGGGCGCGCGGCTCCAGGCACATCCCGAGGATCAGCCTACAAGGAGCTCGGGGCCGCGGGGCCAGGCCCGCCCGCCCGGCACGAGCTGCTCCAGGCACCGCAGCCTCCGCCCGGGGAAGACGACGCCGCGGCTGCCGGGACCCAGAGCCGAGCCCCGCCCTGACAAGTCTCCCTCGCACCGGGCAGCAGCTGCAGCTCTCGGCTTCCCCCTTCGCCGCCCCGCTCCGAGGCCCGTCCCGCAGCCCCTGGGCTGACGTGTCCACCCGCGCCTGTCCCCGCGCTCACTCACCATGGCGGACGGGACGGGACGGAACGGGACAAACCTTCCCCACAGCCGCCGCCCCAGCAAAGCCTTGTCACGACTCCAGCGCGCATGCGCACCCGAGCCGGGGACACGGGACTCCGCCACTCAATGGCTCGCGCGAAGAAGCGGCGGGAGGCGGTGCTAGGCAGCGTACCGCATTTCCTCCGCTGTCCCGGAAGCGGATTCTTAACACCAGCGATTCTCGCGGAAGAGGTGGGGTTAGGGGTTGCGCGGGAGGCAGGTCGAAACGGGGCGCGGAGCAGGCTGTGCGGGAGTCGGCGAGGCTTCAGCCCAGAAGCGGGCAGTTATTTCATGTGAAGGGCCGCTTACTGAGTTTTGGCAAGCCATTGAGGGCCGCGTGAGAGGCAGCCACAGCAGCTAACTATTATTCCTTTTAAATTTTTAGGGGCCCTGCGGGCTAGATAGACTAGCCTGGCACGGCGCTTCCGGGCTGTGGGCCGCACTCCGCCCAGCCCTGCTCCAGCTCATCTCCCGCCTGCCGTGCCCGGCCGAGGGGCGCGCAGGCGCTGGCTGAAAGCCGGTGACGGGCGAACGCTTGTGGGCCGGCCCCTGCAGCCGGCAGCAGCTCCAGAGTTGTTGAAGTTGTCTCGCAGTGTCCGTTCGCCCCAGACTCGGGCTGGAGTATGGGGGTGCTGATGGTACCGGCGGGAGGGAGCGGAGCGTGGGTTGCTCCCCCAAACGGGAGCAGTTTGGGATCGCCCGGTGCGAGCCCCGCTGCCCCCTGCGCTCGGGGCGCGCTGCGGTTGCTGCTGCTTTGAGCGGCTTTCCACGCGGAAACTGATGTTGGTCTCTGTGTGCCCTGCGCCTCCTGTCCTAGCTGATGGGGACAGCCTGAGGCAGCAGTTCTGCTCTCCTTCAGCATGGCTACTGGTGGGCTGATCACTGACAGCTTCTTAGAGCAGCAGTGCAGATTACTGGCATCTACACCTGTGATGAAAGGGCAGTTCTCCCTCACCTTTTTGCACTTGGCAAACACCTATGTTGTTCTGTTCAGTGTATTAAACATCTAGCTTTTTAGATGTTTAAAAAACATGTGCTGCCTTTATGACATTTTCCTTCAAACCATGATCTATTATCCAGCTATAGTGAGGGCAAGGTAAATGGTTTATAGCTTAGATTCTGGGATCAAAGATCTAGGTGATTTGGCTTCATTATTTTGTATACATCAGTGTCATTCCTGTGGAAGAACATAACATAACCATGCCCTTCAGCTGTCATATTCAGAGAATATGTTAGCAAGTTTGGTAAACTTCAGCAAATAATTGGACTCTGCCTGAAGGCCTCACAGCCTGTGCTGTGGTACGATGCCTGTGGCAGGTCTGCACATCATTTCAATTTCTTTATGCACTATTTAATACCCTGTCCATTTCCCACTTTCAATCCTGACTTTGTGCCATTTTTCACACCTTGTTCTGTGCTTGGAACACCTTCCCCATTCAAATTTGAGTCATTGCTCTTCAAATCAGAGCCTTGAATAAGGAATCAAAGATTTTTATGTCAAGATTTCAATAGGAAGTCAGCATGTGGCTTGCTCTTTGAGATTCTCAGCCTTGGGTCATCCATAATGCCTCACAGGAAGAAAAACCTAAAAGTAAAATGAAAAGAAAGGTTTTATTTGTCCTCTAGGCTTCTTGGCACATCTGGTCATCCCTTTCTCTTCAGATCATGGATTTTTGGGGTGACAGGATTGTCAGTGTTGTACAACACTGACAGTAAAACAACAGGTCAGCTGAAGCCCTGGAAAAAAAGCATGCTCCTGTTGCTGAGCAGGGCATAAGGATTGCTAACCACATGCATTCAGAAATCAAATCAATCAGCCCCCACCTGCAAAATCATGGGATTCACTTGAAAAGATGGGAAGCTTTTTTTAAAACATTCAAGCTGGGGGTTCACCTTCTGGATTCTGGTCATACAACTGAGATGAGGAACTGTGTTGAAAATAGGAATGCAGCTGAAAACTGATGAAAGCAGTACTAGTTGATATAAAATACACAGGACAACAACATTTTGGTAGTCTCTTCCTCCTATTTTACCAACTTGTTCAAGTTCTTAATTTGGAATCTATTTCATGGTGTTGCTGAGATGCTATTAGCAAGCTAGCAGTTTTGGAACAGGAAACCAACACCTGCCTAATCAGCTCATGAGGTAGGGAATAATGTTTATAACATGATGACATGTCCAGCAGGAGTGACTAGCTTCTCTGTTGAGATGAATTCTGCTAAACATATTTTAATAAATCCTTTCCACTGCTTTATAATGATCACAAACATTGTTCTCCTGCATTGTAGAAAAAAACAAAGATAAATATACTTGGTTGCAGATTTTTTTAGCCACCATGCTAGAGAACATTGTATAGGAAACAGCTGCAGTGCTCGGGAAATGAATTAATGATGTAAGGTCCTTTTTGAAAATAGGATGTGCTGTAGCAGATCAGTTGATGCATCTGTTATGTCTGAGCAGGATTTGATCTGCTATCTGATACTTTGGAGAAAGTAGGAACCCCCTCTGACAAATCCTTTAAACAACTTTGCAGTCTGTGGGTATGATGGGGGCAAGGTTGGGCAGAGGAGTATATTCAAGTGAAGATTCACCTTTGCTCTGACAGAATACAACAGGATGGAACTGTTACGTTCCTGAGGACATGAAATAATCCTGCAGGAAAGGGAGAGTATGGGTCAGTTAGCCCAGACTGATGTGAAGGTGCTAGCATTTTTGAACCAGTACTTAACTTGATACTACAGCAGTACACTGGGACCAAAAGGCTGAATTTGTGCCAAAAACTGTTCTACCCCCATATAACTCTGCACTAGAATTTCACTGTCTGATCCTCCCAGACAGTGGAGTTCTAACCACAGGTAATTACATAGTTAATCAAAACTAGCCAGACAAAACTAGCTATAAGTTAGCTAACAGGTCTGAATCTAGTTAATGGTTGTCATCTGTAGGCTAGGCTTTTGCAGCTTCATCACAGATGGTAATATCCCTTTTCCTGTTAGTTATGTGTCCATTCTCATTCCCTATCCCCCAGCTTTACAGTCTGCACTAACCCTGCAAATCTTGAACAGTTTCTAGAAGAGTCTCAGTGAGGTCAATGTTATTTTGTATCAAACTGTATAGGGATATGTAGGAAAAAAACAGAATAAGGCCCCATGAAACTACATCCTACCATTTAATGTTTTAAATGAAGGAGCTAGGGAACTTGCATAATATCAATAATACAGAAATACCATAAAATACAGCTTAGTCTGTCTTGTGCTAAAACATGTTCCTTCATATAGCTATTTTATTTTCCTATCCACACAGGTTCCAGGAAGAACTGTAACATTAGGTCACAATCATGCAGAGAGGCAAAATTGGTAATGCTGAAGATGTCATGCAGTCTTTTCTTATGTCATCTCCCTTCACTTCAAGGTCTAGGCTCTTCTCAACCTTTTTAGACTCAAGTCACTACTTAGAGAATGCCAGCTCTTGGTTTTCACTTTTTTACTACAGAAAAACAGTAGAGCAATTCTTCATGTTGCAAAGAACTCAAAAACCTCAACAAATCAGAATGTGTTTGACACTATGAATGCCTATTTGAAATTTCTCAGTTTATCTCATGAATTATACTTGTACAATTTACAGTGCTAACAAGACATGGTGCCCCTGAAAAGATCTCAAGGAAATCTATGGCAGCACTTTAGTTGAGGATCAGTGGTCTAGGCTTGGTCCTTTTGAGGTTCTGCAGTGGACTCAGAGCTGAACTGTTGACAAACCAACGTTATCATCAAGGATGGGATCCAAGGGTTATAAAAAACAATTCAGAGATTTGGGATAAAGTAATTTCTAAGTTATGGCTGTGACCAAATCATTCATATTCTAAAACCTGGAATAACATGATTACTTCACTGAGTTAACTATGGCAAAATTGTTCATGTAAGTGAACTGTTTCCAAGGAGACTTGTTAAGTAGAAGGTTTCAAACCAGCTTAAAAAGGAAAGAAGATAAGACAGATTCAATTTAATTTCAAACACAATTTTCATACCAGCAAGGAATGATGACAGGAAGACCAGGTCTTTAAGTACTTTTATAAAAGTATTTGACTTACTGAGATACTGTTACAGTTACCTGAGTATTTCAAATTACAGTTCAAGGAAAATTCAACAATAGAATTTCAGTACAGTATTTTACAATCCAGTGCTGCTGATCCCTGTTCATGTACTAGTTCACTAGAGCACATATACATAAACTAAGGTTCTGAAAGAAAATGAAGAGACGTCATATAAAAGGGGCTGGAGATACCAATATGGTGGATGGAATTTAAATTACAAATCCAGTGCAGAAAGTAGGAAAAACATGAATCAAGAGGAAGGAGGAATACCATAGTTTACTAAATACCAGTAAGTTGCTCACAAATTTAAATTTTTTTTTTACAGAAGCAAATGGAGACATTAAAAATATATAAAATTTCATACTGAAGCAAATTTAAAAGTAATGACTTATTTACTGCATGTTTCATTAACATTTTAATATTTCCTGAGCAACTAAAAAAAATAAGGCCTTTTCCAATTGGATCAGTTGGTATTCCTGAACATACCAGAAGCAGAATATCAGATCACAGACTGCTATTCATCTTAAGAAATTCAGATATATATTCAAGAATCTCTTTTGTAAATTGTACTGGGAGTCCAAAGTCAGTATGGCTTATCACCTGGCATACCACTTTGTGGGCTTATTCCCATCTCCCCCAGTTCCCCACAAAGAGCAGAAGAGTGCACCAATTACTCATTATTTCCTTTTTATTTCAACATAACATGCTGTAAAAAATTAACAGATGTTAGCATTGACAATGCTTACAAAGCAAAATGTGTTTTAAAAGCAATTTTTAATTTGGATTTTAGAAATATTGCTAATTTAACATTTAGAATAAACCTATTTTTAAATGTTAACATTCTGGCCAAAGGTTCAATATTTCACTTTACAAATTTGTGTGTCAGTAAAGTATTTTTTATTTGCAATATTTGCACATGACTTCTGGTGTTTGGGATATCCAGCCCCCTTTTCCCCCCACTCTAATACAGCAGTGAAGACATATAAACATGCCATTTAAATTAAAGGAAGAAATGGAATAAGTGGAATCCCAGATTGCAAAAATATATACAAGCATTTACCTTTTTTCTGAACTAAACATTTCAACCATAAAAATATTTAACAGCCGCACCCTATAGAACTAGGGCTATGGCTATTTCAATTATAACTATTCTTTATTTTAAAAATATAGGGCAGAAAGCCTTTTGGGTGATATTTGTACATTAACAATATTTCTAGGTCCCTACATGAATCATGAAACTTTATGTAGAACATAAACTATATTTCATAGCTTAATCTTGCATTATTTGTATTAATTTAATTTTCTCTCTCCTGTAAATATGTTAGATAACTAGACTTCATTATAAGAATTATCAACAGAAAGTAGCTTCATTATAAGAATTATCAACAGAAAATATTTATAAGGCATTTTTTCTTTCTACATAAGACATATGTTGCAAAATAGCCATCAGATGTTTTGGTAGTTGGCTGATGTACCTCCAGGTAAGACAATGATGTCAGATCTTATGTCACCCACCAATAAAATGATAGAAGTGGGGCATTTCTGTAAAATCAACAATTCTTTTACAGGCATTTCTTAGACTCTCTTAGCTAAAACACTCAGGGATCTAATTATTCTCCCTTACAAGCACACACTGAGGGAGAACTGATCCCTTTACATGATCTGGGACAGAAAAACCTCACAGTAAATCAAGTTATAAAACATTAGTGTTCTGGCTCTCTAGCCCTGGATCAACTTTTCCTTCTTGGGGTTTAGATGGTAGGGATAACAGAAATGAAACATTTTCTCCCAAGATGGAAGTTCAGACTTACAGTTCCCCATTTGTTCAGTTCCAGCTCTAATATTAGAAGCTACCCAAATGGCTTCTATTGCTAGTCTTACACTGCAAGATATTCATTAGCATGAACTCTTGCCATTTCAAGTGCCATCTCTCTTTCTATAGATCCTATTGGAATTTAATAATCTAAAGGGAGGGAAAGACAAAGGAGAAAGTTTACCATACCCAGAAAGTGCATTCTTTCCAAAAGGGGAAATACAATGTAAAATGCCAGATAATTCAAATTTTAGTGAATTATAAGTGGAAGTAAAAGATGCATCAGTCCAAATCAGAGTAAGTAAACACTAGAACAGTTACTATTTAAAGGCAGCTCAGGGATGAGTTAGCCTGGAGTTAGTTTAAACGTCTTGAGAATTGAATTTCTGGATACAGAAACATACAGAAGTCTAATTGGGGCCCAAACCACCTAAATTGTGACAGTTTGTAAGCCAAGTATTGCACATCATTTTTCCACCAAAATGTTAAATGACAGAAATTTGAGGCTGTTTTATAGCCACATTTTAGAATCCAGCTGCACTGCTATACTTCTTCCTGACACCAGATAAAATCTTACAAGAAACCATATGATTGCAAAACTTAACAGTAACATCAAGTCTACTTCCCATTAATACAATTTGACAGGAAACAGCAATCTACTAACAGGACTCTAATCAGTGCATTTCCTTGCAATCCCAGGTGGTCCTGTGTTTTGCAAGATGTGTGTAAAGTACCACAGTGTTAATGTTGCACATGAAGTTGTGTGTTTGTGCATGCCTGCATATGCATGTATTACACAGAAAAGGATTAAAATTGTTTTGAGATGGGAGAGGGCACACAAAATATACCAATAAACTTTGGCAGGCATAAAAATGTGCTAGAATTAATAGGACATTTTAAGAACAAAAAAAGATATGCCCTGGACTTGTGCCATAGGTCTATATCTTCTTAACAATGGTTTGAATCAAATCTGACTTGAGCAAACTCCAGCATGGGAAAAACAGGCCAATCTCGAACTAAAAACAAGCATAAGTAATAGAATCTGCTTAAAGTAAGTACCCAGAGACTGATTACAAAATGGCTCTAATAACACTGCTGTAAAGAGGCTTATGAGAATGCTGCAGCACTGCAGCTACCAATGGACTTTCCAGTGCATCAGTAGCAAAAAATGCTACTCAAAAGGAAAGACAGACTAGTTTTAAAAAACTTTCATTAAGGACACATTCCAATTAATGGACCACAAAATAAAGCAGTGCTCAGAGCTGTTTTAAATCTCTAGTTAGGTCAGATTTCATTTGCAGGTTTGATTTCTGGAAGTGCCCAATGGAAATCCAGAAGTAATGGGGATAAAATCTGAGAAAACGTCCATTTACTTACACATGAGTAATTGTTTAAATAAATCCAGGTCAAGTCTACTTTACAATGGGTGTGCAACAAGCAGGACATGAAGAATGCAAATTGCACATTGACATAGCATTCTTCAAGGTGCAAATTCACAAACGTGGTTACTCTTGCCCAAAACCTTCCGTTTCTTCAATTGCAAACAATAATTTTTCTTTCATCTGTTCATAACTCTTATAAGGTGGCAGATCCAAGCGGTTGAAACTGAAAATGAAAAATAGCTTGAGTACTAGGATGGAAATATAAAACCCCCCAAATCCCAGAAACCAGACATGACTGTTCCATTGTTCCATTAACAGAGCTGAGCCATGAATATAAATGAACAAACGTACAGGATATTTTTAACACCCTACAATCCAGAGTGGAAATGATACTGAGTTCACAGGTATTTATTTTGTAGTTAGATGTAAGAAAACCTTTAAAACATACTTTTCATTGCATCTGCCTTACCAGACTCTTGCCTGTGAAAGTTTACACCTTTCTGAATTGGTCTAAGGCCAGGTACAGATGTGTTTTTTGGGGGGTTTTTTTTGTTTGTTTTTTGTTTTTACAGCTTTTACCGGTAAAAGTGACGAAACTAGTCTATACCCATAACAGAAGAGAAGTTTGGTGCACAGACTGGTTTAGAAATGGCAGAACCTGGTCTGAGATTTGCATCTCCCAGACTCACTGAGTGTGTTGTTCTGTTGCTTACAGGAAAACATGCAACTTAGATAGATTCTACCTTGGGCTTTTTGACTGCATATACCTATCCTAAGATGCTATCCTGCATTTCCTTCTGCTTCATTTCAGACTAACACAGCTAACTACCTCTCGCTGAAAATTAACTGAAAGCCAAGGGTCTGCACATCGTAAAAAGGATGACTAGGGAATGAGTCATTTCTTGGGTGCAAAGCTTTAAGAGCCTTATTTCCTGCAGTTACAGTGGAGTTGACTACAAAATAAGATTCCCAATTTAAAGTATCCAATGTTGGCTACTCTATATTAGTCATTTTTGAAAATGTAATCTCTGAATATTTTGCACTAGTTCAAAATTACTTATTTTAAAACTAGATGCCCCAGGGTCAATGACCACACTGCTTTTTCAAGAAATGTTCTTACACAAGACAGCTAGCTGGGAGCTAAAATTAAGACCTTGTTTATGGGAAGTCCAGTGTTAGGGGAAAGACCTGCTGTACAGTAAAATACTTGGAATCAGAATTGCAGCTATTCATACTTTCTGATTATCCTCAGCCCTTTTGTCCCAAATTTTATTGTGACTAATGTGCCTGTATCTCTGTTCATCGCATGAAAAGTCTTCTCAGTGTATGCATTAGGCCTGTGCAAAGAGGCAAGTATTTACTTTGGATTTGACCAATTTGGAGGACAGTGATTCAATTCAGAGATTCAAATCACTGTCCTGATTTCAAGTGGCTGAATCAGATCTGAAAGATTCGGTTGCTGTTCTGGAGATTTGGCCATAGACTAAAGAGGCAGCTGACACAGCTGCTACCAGCTGGTACATCTGTTGGGGTTGGAGGAAGGAAGGGGCACAGAGGAGAGAGGGATTGGGGCTGGGACAAGCTACCCAGCTAGGGCGAGGTAGGGCTTGTTACTGGGGCAGGGGGGTGTGAGATTCAGATGTGGCAGTGCTCAGAGCGGAGGCTCTGCCCTGCTGCCACCTGCCAAGCCAGGGTGGGGTGCAGATGCAGCTCGCTCCAGGCAAAGTGGGACAAGTGGCAGCAGTGCATAGCCCCCACTCCCAACACGTGTGTACCCCTGCACTGGCTGGCAAGTGGTGGCAGGGCAAAGTCCCCGGTCCCAGTGCTGATGTGGGCAAGCACAACAGGGCAGAGACCCTGCTTCCAGCTCTGTTGTGCCTGCATCAGTGCTGGGAGTGCAGACTCTGCCCTGTTGCTGCTTGCCAGCCAGCATGGAGAGGCCAGGCACTGCCACTGCTTGCCAGCCGGTGCAAAAGGGTGCAGGATGTGGGTGCCTCAGCTCTGGGAGCAGGGGCTGTCCTGCCATGACTTGTCCAGCCAGGGTGGCAGGCTGTGGGCGCAGCAGCACTGGCTATGCCCTTCTGTAACTTGCCCCCTTCTGCCCAGAGTGAGCCCCTACTGAGCACCCCCCTGCCTCCCTTCCCAGGTTGGCAGCTTGTCCCAGCCCCAACCCCTCCCTCCCACATGCCCCTTTTCTCCTTCCTCCCCCAGCTCCAAGAGATTTATCAGCTGGAGGCAGCGGTTTCAGCTGCCTTTTTAGTCTATGGCCAGATTGCCAAATCTTTTATGAATTGATTCAGATGCTTCAAATTGATTTGGAGCTTTTAATTGGTCTCCTGATTCGATTTGGAGATTCAGTCCCCAAATTGGGCCGAACTGCCTCCGAATCAAATCGCCTACCAAAGCTTTGCACAGCCCTAGTATGCATCACTTGTTCCTTCGCTTGATGACCTCTGATGAATGACATACAACATAAATTTCTGGTATCTTTTCATGTCTATCCAGATGTGCCAAGCTCCATACTATCAATTGAGACAACCAGACTGTCTATCTAGCTGCAAAAGGGAACTAATTAGGAGTGTCTGATGCTCATCAGTGTCCTCTTAGTTCCACACACAACACACTTCTGCAGCACGCAGTGTTGGCTACTGCTAGTTAGGAAAACCATTGTGGGAGACAACTTCAGAAATGCATACCATAAAAAAAACAAGCAAGTCCTAATGATGATTCCTTACCCCATGGAGGTCTAAAATATAGCCTGTGTGCCAGATCCAGTCCATGGAGCCACATCATTTGCCCCATGGCGCTTGAGTGGATCTACATGCCATGTGTATCAGACTAGGCCTGTGTGCAGGGCCTGGGACCCAGGCTGCACATGGCACTGACTCCAAGACCTGCACTGCACACACATGGGGCCAATCTGGGACCTATATGCCCTTTTTCATATGTTGGATCTGGTGCCAGTGGTGCCTGCTTTGGCTGGTTCAGGATGTCAACTTCATGCAGTGGCTGCTACATGCAACGTGGGTCTCACAGTGGCTGTGGGATCTGGCACGTGGGGATGCAAGGTGTGGGGAGCAGCTCTGTTATAATGTTATAAGTAGAGTACTGGTTGTAGTTGCAAAGGATTATTAGAAACACAATAATAATCTAACAGGTACCCACCAAGTATGACTTCTAGGTAACCAGTTTTCTTTTCCAACTTTTTCAACACAGAACTTTTGGGGTCCATTGCTCCCTGCAATAAAAAACAAGCATTTTAAAAAAAGTGTTCATTAATATTTGTAGTTGGCATAAGAATGCGTAGGTTATATATTACTTTTCTTAAGATGTCAGATAATTAATATCTCAAATATAAAGCATCTCAGTAAGACAGGATTATCTTTAGGGGACAACAGAAGAATAAAGACATCAACCTCCAATTACTCATCTCTATCCAGATCAACTATCTACATGGTGAAATACAGAAACTAAAAGAAACACACTTAAAAGAGGTATAACAGCACTAGAGACTAATATATATTTTTCCAGACTTGTACTTTAATTATAAGAGGAATTTATGACACTAGCTAAAGTAAATATATTTTGTACAACTCATGATAAAAGAAGTTGGTCATAAATTATCAAACAGTACTTCTTTCATTTTAAAATATTAGATAATATATTAGAAGGTTCTTCTGCATACCCATGAGGTCAGCAAATCCTCCAACTGGTAATCTGCATGTGCCAGTAACAAACTGCAATAGTCTCATTCTCTTCTCATTGTCAATTTCTTTTACAAACTGTAAGAAGATGCATATACAACAGATATAGGTACATATTCTATACACATAATTTTTTCAAAAAGAGCATCAATTATTATACATTAACAAATTAATTACAATACTGTGAAAAGCTTCCACAGAAGTAATAATTTATACTTCACACATTGCTTTTAATATATTTGACAGCAACTCACGAAATTGGAACATTATGATCTCCACTTAAGAGATTTCATAGACAGTAGGGGCTGCAAGGGACCTCGTGAGATTGAGTCCAGCCCCCCTGCCATAGGCAGCAAGTCTACCGAGGTCAAATGATCCCAGCAAGATACGCATTCAAACACCTTTTGAATGAGTCCAGAGTAGATGCTTGTACCATCTCTGGGGGGAGTCTGTTCCAGACCCACGACACATGGACTGTAAAAGAAGTTTTTTCTTATGTCCAGTCTAAATCAGCCTTCCAGGTGTTTGTGGCTGTTAGACCTTGTTATCCCTTGGGGAGCTCTGGTGAACAACTCTCCCAGGTCCTGATGCACCCCCTTTATATACTTGTAGGCTGCCACCAAGTCCCCCACTGAGCCTTCTCATCTCCAGGCTGAAGAGTCCCAAGTCTCTTAGCTTCTCCTCATAAGGCTTGCCCTCTTGGCCTTTGATCAGATGAGGAGTAGGGGGTGAGGGCTAGGTAGCATGGGTATGTAGGCAACTTTGAAGCCATTAATTTCCATTTAATACAATAATGCAATCACCTCCACTTGGAATAATATACACTTGATATTCTTTGATTACTGGCTGAAAAACCTGGGCATCTATTGTTATAAAAGGAATGTAGTCTCCCTTGGAATATACTTTCACTGTGGTGGCTGTATTAATAATGGGAGAGAAGGAGAATGCAAAGTAATTTTGTTAACTGAAAATTATATTCTGGCTGGTTAATTAAGCAGCGGTATACAACTCCAATAGCCAACAACCTTGTTTTCCAAGGCCATGGGAATTATAAGGGAATACATATTGTGTAGGGTCTTAAGAAACATGATGGCTATTGAGTTCTGCTTCTTCAGTTGCTATACAAATATTATTCCTTAAAGCACTGTTTTACATTTCTCTTGGAGGCGCTTAAGGTTGAAAATGATTTCCTGATAAGCTGAATATTCAGTCTTAACATGTATAACTTGTTTCAAACACTGAAAGTCATAGCATTGTCAGCTTGGCAAGGAGTGGCTATGATGGATAAAACAAGCAACTGGATTAGTTCAAAACATTATTCTTCTAAGGCCAGAATAGTCAACCAGCTATTGATATTGAATACTAGCCACACGGTGATACTAAGGGCAGACAGGTGAGTGTCCTCAAGCATTAAGACAGATGGCTCCAGAAAATGTGAACTGCCAAATTAAAAAGCAAGCTATTGATAATGGGGGTAGTATATTGGGGCAAATACAAATTCTTTATAGTTTTTAAAATGGACATTAACTTTGGTTTGAAGGGTTGGCACTGAATGATGTGTTTGGCTGGATGCCACCTAGCAACTGCTACTGGACTCTGGTAGAATTGTGCAGTCTTTACAAGAAGAATATTTAAGTCTGCTTTTTGGCTGTGAATTTAGTGGAAGGCTTTTAAATTTCCTGAGTGTCATGGCTTGTGGCATACAATGACAAAGATGGCTTGGATCAGTTCTAATAAACTTTACAGGGAGAGGCGGCTTTGGGTTGTTGTCCAATCCTACTCCTTGTGTTAGCATTGGTTTCAACTGGTGTGGTGATTGCTTGTCACAACCTCTGGATGAACAAAATAATTGATCAAAAATGGTAGCTTATGCTCAGGGTAACATCTGTGATTGACCTATGTAGCAAAGATTGCACATGTCCTGTTAACTGAAGGTGCTTAGGCATTTTTCTTGTAAAATTCTCTGGGCACATGTCAATAGCTGATCCGGCAGCCACTCTAGCCAGCCTGGTGCCTGTCGTGCTGATCCTGGAGTGGCTAGAACAGGTACCACATGCAGTGTAGTCTAACCAGAGCAGCAACTGTGCAGGCACAATGGCTACCCAGAATGTGCAGCATCTGGCGCTCAACCCAGCTACCCTATGACTGTGCAGCAAGTGGTGTCTGCTTCAACCAATCTGGGACCTGCACTGCATACATTGTGTGCTGTGTTCGTCCCATACCAGCTGGAAAGGGTGCTGTTTGCACTGTGTCCAGAGCAGGCTCCATGTGCAGCACAGTCTGACTGTGGTGGCCACTACATGCAGTGCAGCTGCCACTCTGGCCAGACTTTGCCACATATGGCACCCATTTCAGCTGCTCCAGGGTCCATTCATGTTGCGCGTGCCAGACCAGCTTGAGTGGCTGCTGGATCAGGTATGCTGGGGGAAGGTGGAGGAGTCCATGGGCCAGATCCAGTCCACAGACTGGTCCCATGCCACACCTTCATGCTGTGTTCTGTGTGGGTCAGATCAGACCCAGGAGTAGTGATGAGGCTGGACGGCAGGGCTCCATGGGGTTGTGTGCGACACCTCCACACTAAAAGAACTTCTTTGCCTTAACCCACATTCAAACTGCCTAGTAAAGTGCAGTAGAAGTACAGCGGTAACACAGATGTTTTGCAATTTTGATTTCTGCTCATGAAGCTGTTTTACATTTTAAAGTAAAGCAGAATTCAAATACAAACCTGCCAAAACCACACAATCTGCCTGCTTGTCCTGGTGTAATGCCGGTAAATGGTATGTCTTTGCCAGTCATTCAAGTCAATCTCTTGCATTCCACATAACAGCACCTTTTTATGGGGGGGAATAAACATAAATGCATAAGGTATTTTATTTCTATGGTTTTCACATTTGATAGAAAAGGATGCCAACTGTGCTGAACTTGGAAATACCAAATATGACTATAATGTTCACTTTTTATGTGAACCTCAAGTCTATAACGCAGCTACAAAGTATGCAATGCAAATGCCCTGTGGTAGACCACTGCTGTCTCCTATGTACATACTATTTTATTTTTATTTATAAATAAAGGAAATGGAAAATTTTTTAGATATCACCAATTCTCAGATCAAGTCAGTTGTGTTAGACACTAACCTCATCTACACTTGTTTTTTTATGGCTAGCTAAACCATTTCATATATTTGTTTCACTATCTGCATTGTCAAGCTACCCACATTCCTTAAATGAAATTAACTTGACCTGCTAAGGTTTTTCTTTTTAAAGAACTTATCCATACAATAAGAGCCTAGAGAGGGCCTTTGAGAACACATGGGGAATGTGTTAAATAAAGGCTGTGTACACACATTCGAATAATCTTGGATAATTCACCCATGTTTGTTCTCTTAGTAGAAAAAACCACCCCAGAACCCTGTGTACAGACATTCAAATGCTGAGGCCCTGAAGAGTGAATAGGTTGCAGTGATGACACTGTGCAAGCAGAGGAAGGCCCTGTGCACACACCTCTGCATGCTCTGCAGGATCCCTTGCAGATGGCAGTAGTTCAGAGGGTAGCCCTGATTGGCTACCCCAGACTTCCCATGATCAGCCTGTGTTTCTCTGCAGCACATCAGGATTATGAAGGGGGTGTCTTCTGGTCCTGCCGGCTGCAGCAAAGTCCTGCAAGCAACGCACATCTCCCTGGGGTGAGGGATGTTAGAGGACCATTTTCTCTTTTGAGAGAAGCCAGGCATTTACAGACATTTACTCTCCTAGGAGAAACTCTTCTCAGATGACTTAACTTTGGCTGTTCCCAGGTTATTTTTCTTTTGGAGTGGCCATTTTTTATTCTAAGAGAAAAATCCTGAACATCTGTACACTCATGGATTCTCTTGCGAGAGCAGCAACTCTCCCAAGAGAAAATCGAACGTTTGTGCGAGGCCAAAACGTTTAACAAAACATTTTCCCACCATCAGTTACTTCAACCATCACTGAGCATTATTCTATAAAATGGTAACTAGACATCTGCATTTTGTTAAACTTGATATTGACTGTGCCCACAAGTACCCCCCCAAAATCCCTCACCTCTAGCTCCTTAGCATCAAAGTACTGCAAGTACTGTTGTGGAAGTATTTCATTGAAGCCTTCAAAGAAAGCTTGTGTCTGTTCTTCAACACCTCGGGAAAGTCTCCATTCTGCTACTAGTCTGGAAAAGGAAAATAAAAGGTGATGTGTCATTTATATGGCTTCATGCTGCCCTAATCTGCATTTCTTTTGTTAGCCTATTTTGTGATGAAGACTTACAAGCTATGTTAAAGAATAGTATGGAAAGTTCTGGGGACAAAACACCATTGTAATCTGTAACCTTATTTAAATTCAGTGCAAACCAGTATTAAAGTGAAAGTTAAAACCAATAGTTTCTGGCCACACTGCTAAAAAGATGTAAAGGAGCTAAAGAGGCGGTATCTATCCAGTGCTTACACTGAAGAATGCACAGCAGTCCCTCTGTATTTGGGAAAAAAAACCCAAAAACAGCTGAATATTTAATATTCTCCCCAGAAATCTTAGCCATTAACCATGAACAGGTAAAAGTTAGGTCAAGTTGTACTGGTGAAGATAAGTAGGACTGCTAGCTTACCAAGAAACGACTATGTCCATTTGGAAAGTTCCATATTTGTGTCTGTTAATCATGAAACTTTGCTCTGTGGCAGAAACTCCACTCTCCATAAATAAAGGGGTGAAAAGCAGGCAGGAGACCCGAAGAACCTGAACCCAGGGAGAAGCAGATATTATGCTGAATTCAAGCCTAACCTGTCAGGAGAACTGGAGTCTGAAGGAGAGATGGCTAATTTCTGACATTAATCCTAGCAACTCTGGAGACCTAAAGCAGGACACAGGGCAAGAGACAGTGGGAGTATAGTGAAATCCAAGCTCTCCCTGGGCTGCTGGAAACTAGAAAAGAATAGGTTTTTGCAGGTCCTGTTTTTTTCACCTCCCCCACATATTAATACCTTTAGAAAAAGGAATGTGGTTCCTAACCAGCTGTGATTTAGAATATGTATTCAGTCACACCTTTATAAGACTTAGTAATACTTATTTACAAATGTTCAATTCAATTAGATACCTTATCATAGTTCATACATACAACATCAAATGCCTCTTCAATAACTTATCTCCAGAGATAAATCACAGAAGTGACAAAAATGCCACCATACATTTGAAGAAATTCAGTTAATTCTATATCTGCCAGTAAGTACATTATGCATGTAAGGGTAGCATCAATAGCCGAAACTTCCTTAGCCTGGCGACGGGTTTTTGAACCCGAAAGCTTGCTTAGTAACTATTCTCCAACTATTTGGGTTGGTCTAATAAAAGATATCAGATTCACCCAAGGAACCTTGTCTGCCTATGTCCTTAGACCAACACAGCTACAACCTACGAAGAGATTTCACTTAGAAGAAATGTATTTGGCCCATAATATCCTATGTTCTCTTTCCTAATGTCATGGTAACATTTTTTAACAGAATGTCTCCTCCTAGCATGAATGGAGGAGAGTAATGAAGTCATAATTCTACATTTATGACCAGGGATCCTAGTTTTCTTTGATAAAAAGAAATAAAAAGTGCTCTGATAAAACCCCCAAAATCCGTGATTAAAATTAAAGGCCCCTCACTTTCTACTACAGTCTCCCCAGCTCTCCTGGTGTCCCTCTTTCGTGTATGTATCTGTGTATGTGTGTGTTCACATGTGCATGTATATGTGAGTATACATACCCCTGTGAACATATATGGGTGTGTGTGCATGTGTATATGTGGATGCTGGACACACTCTCATGGAGGGGCTGAGGGAGCAGGGAGGCGTTGGGGGAAGATGTGGAGTGACCGCCCGGCTAGTTGTACATGGACTTTGAATCAGCTATAGGTCCTTAAGGGAAGCCGCATATGGAGAAGCGAAGCCTGGTTGGGCTGACAGCACCACTTGGGTTCCATGTGCCGCCAGCCTGGCACTCTGGCCCAGAGTGGGGAGGCTGCAAAACCCTTGCTCCCAGCCAGCTGCAACCCCCACCAACTCCCAGCCGGCTGCTGCAAAGCCCCCCCAGCTCCCAGCCCACTGCAAACCTCCCAGCTGGCTGCAAAACTTCTCAGCTCCTGCAAACCTCCCTAACTCCCAGCTGGCTGCAAAACTCCCAGCTCCCAGCAAACCTCCCCACTCTCTCAGCCCCCAGCCAGCTTCCCCCTAGTCTTGCCCAGCAACCCCCCAGCCCCTCTGCAAGCCCTACTTACTATTTCACAGGCTCCAGAAGGAAAGTGAGCCTGACCCAAAACTTGGGACTGACTAAAAGCCTCAGGCCCTGCCCTACCCCCTCTCCCTCTGGGCAGGGTTGGGGCTTTCCTGCCCTTTTTGCAAGCAACTCTTGCAGGCTGGAACTCAGTCACATGCAGAGCTCTTTGCAAAAGGAGGAAATCCATGGGCTTCCCTGCTAAAAGGGGAAATCCACATTTTCTCTGATAAGACTGGGAAATCCATGGTTTTTTCTCTTTTTCTGTGGGAAACAGAAAACCTGGATCCCTACTTATGACACAAGATGTTTTTTCAGCTACAAGACTGCGAAGTCACAAATGAAGTATTACAACTTCAAGGCAGGACTAGCTAGAAGAAAACTAGTAAGAAGAGTTAATATTAAATATACTTTTGATCAACAGGCATTAAGATCATGAGAAGTTTGAAGATGTAAACATCTTGTAATGTTACAATGTTAAATGTAAACATTTAATCTGACATTTGAAAATATTCTTCATTGTAATAATTTAATATAAAATTGACTCCTTCGTAGATGTCAAAATTATTTGATTTCAGGGATGAATACATGCAGTGATTTGCCCACAATTCTGATATCCAGATTTCTGTCTAACAGAGTGTATAAAACATTAAATCTGGACACCTTCAGAACAAGAGCAGGCCTTTAATTTCTTTCAGTACGTCTTCAAAAAGTGATGTCCAAAATATTCTCACCTGCTCTAATAGTAAGTTATTCATAGAAAGAATTTCACTGATAGTTTAAATTATGTAGCTAGACAAGTTTAACTTTTGCAGTAACTAGAGAAAGAAACAGATAGAGGTAAAGGAATAATAATAATAATAATAATAATGTAGCCTCATTTGTTCTTACCTAATATATTCTTCTTTATTTTCCTCCGTGACCAGAATATTACTACCACCTTGTTTCAAATCATGGCTCTTGATTTCACCAAGAATTTCTTTATCAACAGAGAAGTACATTTCCAAGCCACATTCTTCTATATTGTTTTCTCTGGAAGTAAGAAACAAACAATATTTAGTTAAAGAAGTGTACAAAGGTTGTATCAAGTAAATGAGATTTCCATCCACAGCCTTAAGAAAATGTATTTGGAACTCACGTGTCAAATTAAGAAAAGATTACTTACCTGTCTAATAATCATGTTTCTTTAAGAGGTACTGTCCTTGCATCTACTGCACTGTTAGTACACTGTTACCAGCCCTTTATCACTACCAAAAGTGAAAAAATAAGATCCTAGAATGTGTGATCTCTTCCAAATGATCTTTGTGACAGTCTCAAAGATGAGCCTCATTTCTGAAGCTTCAGCGATTTTTTTGAGTCTGCTGGAGATTAATCGAGACTGCTGGAGCGTTCCAGTTAGAATGCTCCAGTGTGCCTCACTGTCATGTGTATTCAGCATCCTGCATTTCAAAATGACAGCAGGGGCATTTTAACTAAAACTCAAACACATTTTAGTTAAGCCGCCCCTGTAGCCATTTTGAAATTCAGGGCACTGAATACAAGTAACACTGTGGCATTTTAGTTAGAGCAGCTGTCTGGGAGCTGTTCTAATTAAAATGCTCTTGTCCCCCCCTTGGAGCACATCTATAGACAGCCAAAACTCCCACAGATTAGAGGCTTGTTATAGAATTTCTGAGAATACCTCATCTGTTTTCTTATTCAAAATATTGCAGTCTTCAAAAAGCAAGTCATAATGGAATGGAGTTTAGAAGAACCACACAGCATTACAGTGATTGCCATCTATTTAGGTGCTATATATAAGTACTGCACTGAGGAGACAGAGATTGTGGTCTTGACTGAGTAGCTGGATACCATTCTCCTAAGATGGAGAATTCCCCAAAGGCCCCAGAAACTCCAGAGATGGTGATAAGATGTAGATGGCGGCACAGGAGATTAGTACCCAGGGTCTGGGTCTGTATATGAATTCTTATGTCCCTGATAGTGGTGAAAGTCTGATCTGGAGTCCTGCCTTGTACAAGAGGATCTATATAAGGACCTTACAGGAAAAGGCTCTTTGCTAATCCTAATGAGGTAAAAGAATAGCTTCTCAAAAACAAAACCCACAACCCCCCCAAATAATCAACCCCCACCCAAGCCCTTCCCTCAAAATAGAAAGAAAACAACAAAACAAAAAAACTCCATCAATAGAGGAACTGTTCTCATAGAAAAGTAAGGAACTTATACAGGATGCGATTCTGTTTTGCTGGCAAAACAGACTATAACAAGGTTGTTACTGAACACCTTGCTGCAGGTAGTAACTTTGTGCAACTTAATATTAATATTAATCAATGTTAAAACCAAGGCTGAAAGTAGCCAAGAAACTGTTACTGTAAAATGAGCTTTCACTGAAATTAGGATCAGAGCCATAACTGCTATAGACATTGATACTACTGTAACTGTTGATAGATATGTCAATACTGTGGTAATATGTAGGGCTGTTTGAAGTTTCAGTCCCTGATTCCATTTGGCGGAGATTCGGTGGCTGAATTTCTGAATGTGAACAGAATCAGGTGACTCTTTAATCTCTCCGAATCAAATCAGAACCTTCTGAATCAATTCGGAAAGATTCAGCAATTTGGACATAGACACAACTTTAAATGTTTTCTTCTACATACTTCAAGGTACCAGATGGCTCATGAACACTGAAAGGGGCTGAATTTGATTTGGATTCAGATTCGGCTCGAATCAAGGACAGTGATTCAATTAGTTGATTCAGATCACTGTCCCTGATTTGATTCATCTGAATCTGAATCTGAGATTCAATGCTAATTCAGATTACCAACGATTTAGCCACAGACAGCTTTAAATGTTTTTTCTACATATCTCAAGCACTTCCAGATCCAGCAGGGAGCACGCTGGGGGGCCCCCACCGCACCCCTCCTGGCTCGGCGACTGGTGCCTCCTGGGTCTGGGGGGCACCCAAGGTCCCCTCATGGTCAATCACCGAGCCCCCCCCCCCGCGCATACTCCCCAGCAGACCTAGCAATGGGCTGAAAGTACTTCCAATCCACTGTGCTCCTGTGGGATGCTCATCTGCCCCAACATCGCAGCATTCATGAGCTATGCTTGGTACCCTGAGGTATGTAGAAAATACATTTAAAGCTGTATCTATGGCTGAATCACTGATTCTCTGAATCAGCATTGAATCTTCAGATTTGGATTTGGCCAAATCAAATTGGGCACAGTGATCCGAATCAAGTAATCGAATCACTGTCCCCGATTCAACCTTTATCTGAATCAAATATGGCCCATTTTGCACACCCCTAGCAATATTCCTAGAACCTGCTCGTCACAGAAGAGGCACTCATGGAATTTTCCCCAAGTTCTGAATTACTTTAGAAGGCTTCAAGGCTTTATTGATTGGCCTCTTGACAATGGGCTCGGAGAAGGAGTTCTGTCTTCTCCTTGCAGGTTTTATGTTTTTTTGTTTTCAATGGATTTGCTCAAATCAGAAGGTTTTATGACAGTCAATATTCTGTAGGAAAAGGAGCAGCAAGCATGCTTCTGGAAGATTTCATTTCTTCCTTCTACCCTGGGCAAATCTGGGTGAGAAGCATGTTCTTCCTCAGAAGATACATCTCAAGATGGCGTTCTTAGATGCAATGTGAAACAAATGAAACAAATCTTCAAATGGCACATCTATCAGTCATATGCCCCTTTCCAAGGCAAGCTGAGTATCTTGCGTGGCTTCATTTAATGACATAATTGCCTCACTAGGTGGACAATTCTCAAAAAACAGAAACTTGTGATTAATTATAACTGTATCAGTACTGAATACTTCAAAGGAAAGATAAAATAAAGAGTTTCTTAATGAGTTAAAGGAAGCAAAATCTAATCTTTATGCTAGCTGTCCCTTTCAATTTATAGAGCAAGAGAAGGTTATTGGGTGCACTGTACATACAATACATTATGCAACTATGATTGTGCAAAAAGCTTTGACTCAATCATAACCAGTGAAAGGAACTATATAATAATTAAGACAACCCTGTGCTTTTTATGCCACCGAAGGAGATGAACCAATATACCAGAGGGAAATATTTATTTACATATGGGAGTGGGGGCAAGAGAGAGAGAGCGAGAGCGAGCATAAGAGCGAGTGAGAGAGTAATCACAACTAGATAGACTGCCGATTGCACATTTTCCCCAGGAAAGCACTTGTCTGACATGGCATGGAAACTTTTCCAGTAGCGCAATGTATACACAGGCCACACTATGACTAGTCAGATGACCCTGTGGAACACCTGCTGTCTGGGTTAGAGACCAATTATTGTAATTTTGATCTTTACATCTCTCAGGACCTTACCTAACCTCCAGTTTCATGGAATCTCTTCTCAGACATTAAACAACTATTTAAGTTTCCATCAATGAATCTTGATACTGTGCTATTTGGCATTTTTGCAATGAGCTTAAGGCATAGAAATTCTTCCCCTCTAACCCAATCAATCAGTTTCTCACTAACTATTAAATACAACTCAAGTCTTACTATTACTTTAGACAGAATTTTCAAGGTTGACCTTTTTGAATATGCAATTATTTATCACTTTCCCTCTTTTTAAATCAACCCACCCTAACATTTTTTGTTAAGTCTTTAAGGTGTTTGAAAAGTATGTTCTTAAAATAAGTTTATATAAGAGCATCTAGTACTCTACCAATGAAGGTTCTTAATAAAACATGTGCCACTTAATTTTTGCCTCTGATCACACCCACAGGACCCATCTTTTTCTTGCAATCTTATTATTAAAAAGCAGGAATAAATGTTACTAGTTGTCAAAGTCAAACTGATCTTTCCACTTAGAATGCAAATATATTGTTTTTGCAGGAGTTAAAAGGATCTAATCTTCCCAAAATTTTAAATGCTATAATGCTACATTTTAACTAGAGGTAAAATTTAACCTCTAAATTTGCTTTTAAAAAAAAAATTGCATTTTAATGTTATGATGTTTTCTTGTTTTACACTCATTTCTAAAGCAGCTTTGGCTTAGACACTCCAGATTTATCTCCCTAGATGCAGAGAAAGGTCTTTTAATGGGGAAAGTTGACATGGGTGTGCAGAAGCAATAGTAGAATGACAAGATATATATAGGAGATGAAAAATATGAATGCTTTTGAGGTTGCTAAATGGGATGCAGTGAACTATAGAAATCCTGGACTGAAAAAGGTAGATATTCAAAGCAGTGCTAAGCATTCAAATGATTTAATGCTTTAGAAATAAAACTGATATTTTGGTCAAAAAGCAGCAATCAGGTTAGTAAAATTGAGGCTGACTGATGAAGAACTATCAGAGTGCGAGGAATAGATTAAAATGTGTGGGTAAGTCATCTTCCTTTGGCTCCAAAGGCATATGTTGAAACTTGGTTCTGGATCTGTACTGAAGGCCAACCCAAAATCAAACCTGTTTGTTCAGACTAGGGAGTAAGAAGTGGCCAGCCATAAACAATAACTACTTCACTGCCTAGAGAAGTGGTATACCCTAATCACACTTACCCATGGGTAAGCTCAAGGACTGGCTACTGAATAGACTAGATCTATTAATTTAGTTCAATATTTGGAAGTTCAGGAAGGTAAGGGAAGAAAGAAATGCATTATTGTTTTTGAAAAGGAACTAATATCAAATGTGAACTTAGCAGATTCCACTGAAACACCTTTCAGATTTACAGAAAACACCTACAGATTAATAGAGCCTGGTGAAAAAAAAAATTCAAATTTTTATAATGTTCATCATTTCCTTTCAACAATATATAAGATTATGATTAATCTATATATTAAATATATGATTAGGTTTCCGTTGCTTTATACGGGTTCGGTATGTGCAAACTTGCTCTTATGAAAATGACCCTTTTTATACCAAAAATTTGTTAAATGCAATGTAAATTCACTCTTATGTGATTGGTGTGGTAGAAGCTGCTGCAGCTGCACTGCATCCCCTGCCCACCCAGTGGTGGGACACACATGGCTTTGCACAGCTTTCAGGGCTGCAGGGCTCAAAGTGCAGTGTTCAGCAGCAGCTGTCTTTGCCTCACACACAGATTGTGGGGAACATCCCCCTCAGGCTTCTGTTTTCTCCCACCACCTGGCCTGGTACCAAAATTGTCTTGTGAAAGTGACAGAAATAGGTCTGGGGGTTAGCAGTCAAGATCTTGGAACATATCCCTATTTGTTACATTATAAAGTAGGTTCCCTTTATGCAAATTTGAGTTATGCGCTGTTTTCCAGGAACGTATGAATAGCATAAAGTGAGGAAAACCTGTATATTTAATTAGGTTAATTAGAAGAAAAGTAGAGCCAGAACACTAGTTTCTGAGCATAATATTCAATGAACTATAAAAGACAACAAACCTTACTATTAACCAAACTACTCTCTCTATATATATATATTCTGAAATCATAATAAAATAACCGTATATTCAACAGTAGCATGCAGCTCATAATTATATTGTTCAGCATCAAACTGGACTAACATGTGCTAAAACTATTAGCATACAAATAAATAAAACTTAATCTAAATATATTTGATTTCAGGAATGAAAGAAAAAAAATTAGAAACTCACTTTACCCAGATGAGGGAATTGTAAAACTCTGGATCAACCGATTCTAAATCCTTGAGTCCCACTGGCTTGTTGAGAATACGCTTGTAGAATGGCAGAGAGAACCCTGTATCAATGAATTTCCCATGAAACAAAGCCTGGAGAATATGAAAACAGAACTAAGGATTAACGCAAAGAATGTTTGGTTACCCGGTATGACTAGGATAATTCCAGCATAGAGCATCAAATGAATCTTGAAGTCCAAAAGTATTATAATATGTCTAGAGGCAAGAACTTGCGAGTGTTGTCTTCTACTGCAGGGGCTGGGAATCCCCAGCATGCGTGATGAGCGTGGCATGTGAGGCCATCTTCCTTGGCATGCGTTGGGGCTGGGGAAGCAACAGCTGTTTGCAGCCTTCTGGCTGCAGCCGGCCCCAGTTCTGGGTAACTCAGAGGTGGGCAAAATCCGGCCCACAAGGCCATTCTATCTGGCCTACGGGGCCCCGAAAAAATTTAGAAAATGAATATCTGTCTTTGGTTCCTGTCAAAAATGACAGGAACAGAGGCAGTAGGACCTAGGGGAATCCCTGGCCGGCTCCAACAGCAGGGCCCACCCTGCCAGCCAGAAGCCCCAGCAGGGACCAGGTGGCTGCACCACAGTGGAAACTCAGATAAGGTGGGGGTGGGGGGGTGGGCAGGGAAGGAGCCCAGGGAAAAGTGGCCCCTTCCTTGCCCCATGCTACAGCCGCTCACAGCCTGCGCAGGGCTGTCCTGAGCTGGCACAGGCAGCCCCACACGGGCTGTAAGTGCATGCAGTGCAGGGTGAGGGAGGGGCTGATTTTCCCACATACTGCATCAGCTTGTAACCTGCCCCTGGGGTAGGCTGTGCCAGGCTGGGCTCTGCGCTGGCGCCAAGCTCTCCCATCAGGGCTGTGCACAGTGGCAGCAGTTGCAGCTCCCACACTTGCCGTGCCAGGCAGTGTTTGCTGCTGCCTGCCCAGAGCTCATGTGCCGGGCAGCACAGAGGTGGCAGTGGCAAACACTGCCCAGTGCAGCAAGCAGGGGGAGGCCACAGCTGCTTGTGCCACGGAGCAGCCCTGAGGGGTGAGCCTGGAGCTAGCGCAGGGCCCAGGATGGCTGTGGGGGCAGGTTACAAACTGGTACTGAGCACAGAGAAAAGCAGTCCCTCCTCTGCCCCATGGCCGGTGCCCCACGCTGCAACCACTCACAGCCCGTGTGGGGCTGCCCCGTGCCTGCTCAGACTGCGAGTGGCTGCAGTGCAGGGTGCTGGCCATGGGGCAGGGCTGCTTTCCCCCCATGCTCAGCATCAGCTCTTTCCCTGCAGGGAGGCAGGGGGCTTGGGCTGCACACTGCCCCCGGCCTGTACCGCAGGGCTGGGGGGAGGGCAGTGGGAGTGAGCAGGTGTACGGGGCCCACAGCGGTGTTCTGGGGCCAGCGTTGGTAGGGCCCAGAGCAGGCCAGCATGAATACAGGGTCCTGGCTGGCACGGACTCTATGGAGCTGTGCCAGCTCCCTCCTCTCCCTGCTAGAGCAGCCCAGCCCAATTCCACAGAACCCTGCCAGTCTGCCCAGTGCTGGCCTTGAGTCACTGGTCCCAAGATGGTGACCAGGGGGTGGGGTGCCTATCAAGGTTCGGAGATACCCATTAAAAGATAACACTCACAAGAATCCTTGCCTTTTGTGTAATTTCTAAACCATAATTCCAACACCAGCACAAAATGTCTAATACTACCATAATTATTATTGGTACATACACTGCCTGAATATATTAGTTGTTATATACACACCATCTCATAACAGAATACTAAATAGTTTGTTCATGATTTGATGTTTTACGTTTTAAAGTAAAGTAATCATTGAAAAATTAGGATATTGTGCACGTGCATTGTTCTAGTATCTGAACTTACCATGGCAATAAATCTGCCAATAAAACGGAAGTATTTCAGATGGTCTGGATTTATGTAAGAAGCTGGGTTTATCTGTAAACAGTAGTTATCCTTGCCTGCATACTCAAACAGGCAATACATTGGGTTCAACACTTCATGAGACAACAGGAAGAACCATTCCCTGAAACCACACAAAAACAAACAAATCTAAATACATAAATAAAAGAGTGCAACATAAACTGTTCTTACTAGTACACATGCTAAAGATTATTTTAGGAATTGCCAGCAGTTAAAACTGGTCTCCCTAGAACAAGTTTAGGATACCTTATACATAATAGAATTAGGTATTCAAATTTGTCCACTGATACAGTATTAAAAAGAGTGTTTCTGATTAACAAACCAACAACTACTAAGATGAAGACATCCCTGACTTAAGCTTTAGATGTGTTGCATTTAAAAATGACTGCAGTCACTTATGGAACAAGGATTCATACTCTGCCTCAATTCTTTTTAGAGACACTGGTTCAATGATTCATCATTTAACCTTAGGATCACAGCTAAATTTTAATTTGCAAATATATATCAAACATATATATTTGATACTAATGGAGAAAAACTTAAAATTGTTTATTGTTAAGCTTAAAAAATGAACTGCTTCAAAAATACTGATATCTTTTTTGTCCTACAAACATTTTCATAATTTTATCATGATTTTGGCAACAATAACTAAGGTTAATTCACAAGATTGTATCTGGAAAAAAAATATTAAAACCAGATTGGCAGAGTGGTGCATATTGCTGCTTTGATTTACTCTGCCATGTCCACAAATATCCAACGTTTCCCTTCCTGTCCACATTAATCTCTTTGGACCTGTAACAGTCTTGTTGGGTGAATTTTATGACCTCTACAAGTAAATGTATGCTTATTTATTATTTCAATTAATCTCTGCTGTTAATTTGATCTGATGTATTATTGAAGAGTTGGGCAAATCTTGAACATCTTGCTCTTCGTTTTCAGGTGCCTTCAGATTAAAACATTCGCACAGTAGGATAAAACTGTTTTGTACAGTTTTACGAAAGGGGACAATTATTCTGACTTTTTTTTTTTTTAAGGCAGCCCTCATATCTCCTTGTGAGAGTCATTCACACCAAATATTGGCATCAACATTAAATTATTCATATTTTTATTTTTGAAAATACAAAACACAGTGATATGTTACCTTGCAACACCTCCGTAGTCTAAACCTTCTTCTCCAGGGAAAATGACCCACAAGCGTCGTCGCAGATCCTGAGGGCTGAAGCTCATTATCTTAGTCAAAGCAAAACAACAAAAAGATTTAGGCCAAGAACAGTTATGAAAAATAACAACAGCTGTTCAGGACACACTGTTATTTGATATCAAACCTTATAGGGCCTGGACCTGAAATTCTCAATAACCATGAAATTGAGCTCAGAGGTTTGCAAAAAGTAGCTACTCAGGAAATGCTCATGAAATCTGAGCTAGTCTTGAACACATTTTCAACTAGCAGACTAAAAGATAAAAGATGTAACAATAAGTGCAACAAAATTAAATAAATATTATTAAATGGAACACACTTGACCTTGTTCAGCAGCCTGTCCTCAAAAAGGCAAGACTGTATTTCAACTCAGTGGCTAATCCACAGAGAAAATACAGGATGATTACACCCCACCCCACTGCAAGATGTTATATTGACAGGATATTAGCTAGAAGATATGGATTATGATACGAAGTTCACAGAGGTAGGTCAAAATAATTCTATAGTAATTACCATTCTATAGATCAGTTAATTTTTCACATCTTTTCCTTCTACAGGTTTTCCCCACAGACAATATATTTAAGATAAAATCTGGCTTGCACTCGCACAGTATTTTTCTTATACCAAGAAGAAACCTGAATGTTAAAGCAATTTTCCTAGTGTTGCTTTTGGCACAGGATATTTGTGAAAATACTAACTAGGTCAGAGATCATTTTCTAGTTAATTGAAAACACTACAAGTTGTGATTTATATAAAACTTTGACTCTGCAAAGATGACTTTTTGCTTTCCCCTGAGACCGTCACTTCTGAATGATCCCATGATCGATATTTTAAAATTTTTCCTAGTTGTCTGCAGTGGCTATGATAGATTCTACACTTACAAGAAACACAAATGCATTTATAAATTCTGAACCAACTGACATGAAAAGAAATATTTTTGCTCATATTTTTGTTATCTTTTATCTAAATCTATTTTAAAACCCAGTTATACAAATAAAGCAATAAAACTTGCTTTGGGAGTCTGGAGTGACATCTGGATGATGTGGCTGACCCAATGAAATTGATTTCAGATGATCACTGCCTCAATACTCATGGTGTTTGCTTGTAGGAGAATGCCAACATTGGTGGATCTATCTTTTCATTGGATCTGGATAATCTTCTGCAGACCGTGTTTATGGGACTTCTCCAACAACTTTAAATGTCTCCTGTATACTGTCCTTGTCTCTGTTGTGTAGAGCAAGGTAGGGATCACAACTGCTTGATAAACCATGAGCATGTGTTCAAAGATTGCAACATCAGATCTGAAACCCTGTTTCTTCAAGCATCCAAAGGTTGCACTCGCACATTTTAGGTGATGTTGAATTCCTTCATCCATGTCAGTCTTCTGCTAGTGATGGTTTCTGAGGTACAGGAAATTCCTAATGTTCTCTAGAGTCTCACTGCAGATCTGGATTACTGGAGCTGGGGACTGCTCATTAGGAGCTGGCGGGTGGAGAGGGCCTTAATCTTTTGAATGTTAAGCATCAGTCCCATTTTCTTGTATGCCTTGGTAAAGACACTGACGATTGTCTGAAGGTCTGCTTTCAAGTAAGCACACACTACAGCATCATCAGTAGACTGGAGCTCAATGATTCAGGTCAGGGTAGTCTTGGTTTTGGCTTAGAGTTAGCTGACGTTAAATGGTTTACCATCCATTTGGTAGTTTATTTTCATTCCAGCTGGAAGCTTGTTGGTAGTCAGATGTAGCACTGTGGCAAGGAATATTGAGAAGAGTGTTGGAGTGATGACGCAGCCCCGCTTAACCTCAAAAGGAACTGTGATAGATCTATTACTGAGAACCATCACTCATATCCTCGTGGAGCAGGCAGAAATGGTGACAAGTTTCAGTGGGTATCCATACTTCACAAGGCTACTTCTCAGTTGACAGACTCTAAAACTTAAGTGAGGTCAAAGAAGGCCATGTACAGAGGTGTATGTTGGTCCTGGCATTTCTCCTGCAGCTGGTGAACTATGAAAATCGTGTCGGTTGTGCCTCTGGATGCCCTGAAACCCACACTGAGATTCTGGGAGGAGCTCTTTAGCAAGTGCAAGGAGTTAGTTCAGGAGTGTTCTTGCAATGATCTTTCCTATGGTACACAGCAAGGGGATCCCCCTCCATAGTTTCCACAGTCGGACTTGTCTCCTTTCTTGAAGATTGTCACAATCATGGTATCCCTCAGGTCATCTAGCATTTCCTCATCATTCCAGATCCTTAAGATGAGGGCATGAAACTGTGATGTGAGCTCCTCTCCTCCCTGCTTAAAGATTTCTGCATGGTTTCCATTTGCTCCAGATGCCCTGTAATTCTTCATTTGCTTGATGGCTTTCCTTACTTCACTGGAGAGATTTTGAGTTGATCTGCCTGCAGGTTATGGTATGGAGTTGTGAACACTCTTGGCAACAGCAGAGTCTTGATTAAGAAGGTCTTCAAAATGCTCTTTCCAATGGTCATTGATGGTTCACCTTTCCTTTATCAGATGTCTTCCATCCTTAGGTCTCAAGGGAGTTGCTCCCTAAGTGCTTGGACCGTTAGATGGCTTTAGTGGCACTGAAGAAACCGTGCATATTGTGGATGTCGGTGAGAAGTTGACTTTTCCTAGCCTTGTCTTCCCATCATTTGTTCTTCATATCATGGGTCCTCCTTTGGACCTCTGCCTTGGCTTGTTGGAGTTTCAATTTCTTTTAGTTGGAGTTAGTGTCTGTGGCGGGCCAGTAGGGGGCGCTCCCGCGTTGAGCCGCCCACCTCCCTGCGCCCGACCACCTTCCAGGCTCCGAGTGCCTCCCTTGGGGTGCCTCCGTCCGGCCGACCCCTT
>JAGPOW010000797.1:26104882-26121832 GCA_030014935.1 Caiman crocodilus | reverse complement strand
GTGGGCAGATGAGAATAGGATGGGGTTCAATGTGGATAAGTGCAGGGTGCTGCATCTTGGGAGATGGAATCCATAGCATACATACAGGCTGGGGAGTTCCCTTCTTGAAAGCACAGAGGCAGAAAGGGAACTTGGAGTCCTTATTTAACTCCTATCTGAACATGAGCTGCCAATGCCAGACCGCAGCCATACCATACCTTGATAGGTATGGTAAGGCCAGCCATACCTTGTCATGTATCCAAAGATGCTCTCAAGCCAGTCCAGAGAGGTGATACTCCCCCTCTGTGCAACTTTGGTTAGGTCGCACTTGGAGTACTGCATCCAGTACTGGGCGCCACACTTTAACAAGGACATGGCCAGCCTGGAGAGAGTTCAGAGGAGGGCCACCCGTTCGATGAGAAGGCAGCAGGACAGGCCCTATAAGGAGAGACTGAGGGATCTGAACCTGTTCAGCCTCAGAAAGAGGAGGCTGAGGGGGACCTGGTGGCTGCCTACAAACTCATCAGAGATCAACAGCAAATAGGAAGAGCTCTTTTCTCCCCAGCACCACCTGGGGTGGTGAGGAACAATGGTAGTAGGCTGATACAGAATAGGTTTAGGTTAGGGATCAGAAGGCAATATTTCACAGTTAGGGTGGCCAGAATCTGGAACTAACTTCCCAGGGAAGTGGTCCTCGCTCCTACCTTGGATAAATTCCAAAAGAGGTTAGATGATCACCTGTCTGGGGTCTTGTGAACCCAGCATTCATTCCTGTCTGTGGCAGGGGGTCAGGCTAGATGATCTGTTTATGTCCCTCTTGACCCTAGCTACTATGAAACTATAAGACCTGCAAAATGTGAAAGGGTTCTAAGATATGTATGTAAGTACCAAGGAAGTATGGAAACATGAACAGTGGAATGAACTCACATATGCAAATTAAAAGGAAAAAAAATATAGCACAGGAATGAAAAATGTTTATATCTACTAATTATATTATTTATTTATTCAGTCAGAGAGGAAAAATAACCTATTCTTAGTTAGGAGGAAGAATGGAAGTGGTCTTCTCCACTGGAAAACTGTATTTCTTCATGCAACATTATTAATCCCAACTGCCTGCATTATTGTTTTATGCCCTGAAGTATTACATATATCCAGACTAGAAGCCCAAATGGCAATGTTTTAATCTTTTAATTAGCTGAGATTTTCAGAGTTTAGTCTCAGAAACTTCTAGGTTTAACTCTTTGGAGTCTTTAAAATGCATCATTTTGATAACTATCTTGCCCATCTCACTAACCATTACTTAAATTCAGAAGCTGCTAATATTATGAACTGCTGGAATTAGAAAAGTTTTCATACCAATTTTCAAATAGAACTAAATGATATTGGTTGCTAAAATTATGTTCAAAATGCATTTTATTTTTTTGCAAAGATGCTTAGTTGGCAATAAAAATGATTTTACAACCACACAGAACTTCAAAACAATGGTTCTGTAATAGCAAGGTAAACAAACAAAAATCTGAACCATTAAAATGGCAAAGATGGAATAGAAACATTAAAAAAGTCATGCTGTAATATATATAAAAAAAAAAATCACTAAAAGTGAAACAGAATAATACTAGAATTTTATAATCCATTTTGAGATGCTACATACAGGCAGTCCTTGACGTACAATGTTTATAAACTGACATCCTATTTCAACTTTACAACACTCGATCTGACACAATGCCATGTCAGTGAACAAGTTTGCCGCATTACCCATCTCCCTGAAGGACATCTGTCCACATTTCCTTGGACACTTTCTTTAAGAAAGCAGACAAGACTCCAGAAAAATTTGCAGCCAAGACTCTAGTCAAGAACCCTTCAAAAAGTCCGACCAAGAGCCCTTCAAAAAGTCCAGAAAAATCACCTCAAAGAAGTATTTCCAAATCAATATGATTGCTATTTACAATATAAATACATTAATGTAACTATATTACCCATCTATAATTGAGTGAGTACAAATTTCTTGAGTATTTTTTGGTGAAAATAGAGTATTGGGTTGTGGTTCAGGAATCAATCCCCCATTTATAACTTTGTTTCCTATGGGAAAAATCAGTTCTGAGTTACAATGTTTTGACTTAAGACTCAGTTTTCAGGAACCAATTATGTTGTAAGTCCAATGATTGCCTGTACATCTTGTCAGGACTTATGAACAGGTGCTTTTGAACAGATTTAATTAGAATAATTTTAAATCCATATTTTCAGTAAAGAAAAAGTACCATTAATCAAAATATTTGATAAACTAATTTAGCAAAGCATACTTAAACATTTAATAAAGTTACATTTTAAAACACTATGTGAATAGGACTTACCCCATCCAGGTGGAAGAGGGCCAAGAGGATCAAATTCTTTGTTCTGTGTGGAAGTAAAGTCTTGGTTCTGCAGATTATAGACAGAAACCATGCATTAAATAATTACTAAATGCCAACAATTTGATTTCCAGACCTCTAGTACAGCTATCATATATAAATAAATAAATACATTCTTGATAATTTAACATGGGCAAAATTGATCAAAGGATTTTTTTCCATATAAAAGGCTTAGATTCATTACAAACTGTTATTTCATTTGGGATCTTTAACGTTTTGGAATAAAGAGTCCAAAGCCATAGAATTATCTGTACTACTGCTAACTATTACTAAATAATTTGTAACGTCAGTAACATGCGACTAAGTGAGCCTTTGTTCTTTGAAAAGTGCCTACTGCATTCAGAAGGAAATCAGGACTCAAAACCAGGATGTATTAAAGCTCAACAGGCAGGGAATACTATTCTTTGGGTTTTTACAGCTTCATCTAATTCCCTTTACCATTTTGTTTTGTGTGCAAATAATTAAGAAAACAGATCACTTTCCTCTATAAACTAGCTTTAAGCAATATCAATAGATGCTGAAATCTATCATTCACTTTTAATCTGCATCAGATTTTGAATTATTTCAACTTTCCTTCTTTTTCTATCATTCACACACTATTATTGCATTTTACCTATACAAAATGCCTCAGTTGCTTTGTCCATGTGAATTTTCTATACTTATGCTGTGCTAATGGAAGAACAGTAAGTGATTAAGTAATTCTACTCAAGTTAAAAACCATGGGAACTGTATACAAATGGTTACCCTGAACAAGTCTCCAATCGCTATATCATCTGCTTTGACAACAGCTGGTCTTAGACCAGCGGTGGGCAAAATACAGCCCCTGGGCTGTATCTGACCTGCTAGACCATTCTATCAGGCCCATGGAGCCCCTAAAAAAATTCAGAAAATTAATATTTATCTGTTCTTGGTTCCTGGCAGGCACAGGCAGCATCACATGGGCTACAAGTGGCTGCAGAGCAGGGAGCTGGCCACAGGACAGGGGAGGGGACACTTTTCCCTAAACTCAGCACTAACTTGTAACCCCACCCCTGCTGCCACCCTGGGCCCCACACGGCTCCAAGCTCGCCCGGGAATGGGGGATGCCAGATAAAATATGCCAGTTAATTGAGAGGCAAGGGCTGCCACTTCTGCAGTGTCTAGGGTGTCCTGCTGCCCCTCCTATGCCACTGCTGCCCCTCCTGCTGAATTGCCACTGGGCTCTGCAGGACAGGGAGGGGGGCCCTGCACAGCCAGTCATGTCCCTGGGTTATGGGGGCTCAGCAGTGCAGACTGCTTTGCCCCAGGCCGTGGGGGCTCGGAGAAACCGGAAGTGCCACAGTGGGCACTTCTGGTTTCACTTTCTTACAAGCTGGCATGCCGGTTAATTGAGCATGCCGGCTTGCAAAATGCCAGTTAACAGAACTTTTATCAGGCAAGGGTCTTTGCAACAGACTTTTCACCACTTATATTCAAATAACACACAAACTACTGTATTGTGTCCCACTTATGATAAGTCTATATGCATAACTACAAAAGCAAGAAAGGGAGTTAAGGTTGCCATTTACTTCCCATATCCAGAAAGATGCATCTTATTATTAATATATAATTATCATATAACATATAGAATGCATTGCAATCTTAAGTCTGGCAACCTTATGGTGGGAAGCTTCTGACACCTTCTTTCCTAAACCCATGTACGTACAGTTTCACAGAAGTGTGTGGAAGCAAGTGGGGGGAAGGGAAAACATTTGATTTGCTTGATATACAGTGGAGACTTGTGAGTAGAATTTGGGAAAGGGGATGCTCCTCCATAATACACTCTTAGTTTATACCAAAATACATTTCTCACCCCATATATGAATCTCTGATTAAACTGTTGCATAGCTCCTTGAAGCTGACTGCGTTGCAGTTGCCATTGCTCATAATTCCGGACAGATTCCAATGTGGGTCGCTGCCATGTTGTTGTTCTAGTGAAGTGATCAACATAATAAATTCTTCCCATGTTGTCAACTCGTCGTTCCCAGCTAAGGAATGCAAACAAGGGTCTCAACAGTATGCAGTGACCTCAAAGGCTCAGAAGTGATTTTAGAGTCAAGTTAGTGACAAGGCAAACAGAAGATAAGTCTGGAAGAGGACACTGAGCTCTTTATCCTGGGCCTGTCAGTGTCTTTCCATTCAATTTCTGGCTAAAACATCTAAAGGCCTGGAGAAACTAATCTCTAGAATGAGAGATTTAGTTTCATTTGCTTCTACTGAACCAACCAGGTAGTCATTCCATTTGCAGTTCCTTAAGTACTGCAAGAACTGCTTTACACATCTGTCAGGTTCTAGTAAGTCATTACTATTATTATTTAGTGATAATCTTTACAGCTGGGATTGATGCACAAAGTAACTGCAGTCTATTGACTTCTCTTAAAAAAACCCGACTTAGAATAATCTTTTCAGATCCCTTTGCATAAGACAAAGACTCAGTCATGCTCTTGGTACGATTCCACTTTGACTTCACAAAACCAAAAGAGTGCTCACACTGTAGTTGGTTTTCACTTCCTATCAACTGAAATAAAATTTGACAAAAATTTCAGGCTGTCATATAGTAATGGGAACATTATGTTAACGAAGTCTCCAGGTGAGAAGAATTGAAACTACCAAGTTTACAGTCACTAGTTAACCTAGGAAAAATATTGCCAGGGATTTGTTGCTCTCTTTAATATAGTATAACTTCATAAATCCAGCATCCTTAGGACCTAGCACCTGTCAGAAATTCGAAAATTCTAGATTTCTGAAACATAAGTAAAGTGCATAGCTTGGCCAGCTGGATGCCAGTTGGAGGCAGGAGCCTTGCACATGGGGGCAGTTGCTGCCATCTATCACCCCATGTCACTGCTCCGCAAGCTGCTAGTCCCCTCCGCCCCCCACCCAACCACTCTGCAACCAGTCGCCAGGGGTACACTGGTCAAAAAAAGGCTGAAAACCCCTGATGTAGTGCATTTTTAAGAAGTGCTGGATTTTTGAGAATTCCAGAATTTTGAAAACCAGATTTATAAGGCTATACAGTATAGAGCAGAGGTGGATTATTATAGAGGATTATTAGCAGAGGTGATGTATTAGTATAATATAGAATAGATTGCACTGGAGTGAACTAATGTCTTCAGGCTAGACATGAGTAAGCACTATTTCACTGTCAGGGCGGCTAGGATCTGGAACCAACTTCCAAAAGAAGTGGTGCTGGCTCCTACCCTGGGTGTCTTTAAAAGGAGGCTGGACGAACATCTGGCCAGGGTGGTTTGACCCCAGTACTCTTTCCTGCCACGGCAGGGGGTCGGACTAGAGCTCCTCAGGACCCTTCCGACCCTACCAGCTATGAAATTATGAAAGTAGTTCTCACTGCTGTTCTGTGTGTTCTTCTTTTATGCAGGATGCCTGAGAACGTAAATCCAAGATAAATGAAGTGCAACCATAAAATTCTTTTTTTTCCCTATTTGTTTTAAAAAGATGCAAAGAAACTAAGAAAAGAACAAAAATGATCCTGTTTAAAAGGTGTCATTGGTTGCTGGACTTTGAATTGAAAAAAGCTCTACTCTCTCAAAGCTCCACTGAAGATGTAGATGGAAAATGGTAACCTTAGGCACAGTAACAGGATGAAAAACAGAAAGCTCAGGAAGCAGGGTCAGATAGAGAAGTACTTATTCCAAGTAGCTTACTGAGTATATCATTATTTGGGACTAGGGCCCTTATGCTATTATATATGGTAACATTAGCTGTGGTTTCTGTTGGTTTTCTGAATGATGGTGTTGTCTATTTTCTTTAACCTTGACATGTCTAAAGGTCCATTTTTCTTTATCTGTGCTGCATAGTCTGACAGGGGTGAGCAATTATTTGGGCCCCATGGGCCACAGGAAGTTTAGCAGTTCTGTCGTGGGTTGGGTCACCTCCTGATTCCCTGCAACAGCTCACCAAAACTCCCTCTGTGGGACAGGGCTGTGAGCAGGCAGGGAGCTGGAGTGGGAATGGGGCTGGCGCCTTGGATCAGTAACTTCAGGTCAGGGGTGGGTGGCAGCTGCAGTAGGGGCAGCATAGCTGGGGCCCCCACTACCACCTCTATTGCCTCCAAGCTGCCCTTTACCTTGAGAAGGGGCTGGAGCTGCTGCCCAGCTTTGGTGTTGGTAGCCTAGGCACACTGGCAGTAGTGGCCAGGGAGAAGCTGCTTCTCAGCACCAGGAAAAAGTGGGACCTTGCAGCAGTTGCAGCCACCTTTCTCTCACTGCTGCCAGAGCCCTTCTCACTGAAGCTGCCCAGAGTCTGTGGGCTGGGGCAGCTGCAATGAGAAGGACCCTGGAAATTGCAAAGAGGAAATGGCCATACCCACAGTCAGGTCCCATTTTTTCTTGGTGCCCAGCTGCAGCTTCTGTCTTGCTGCTGATGTTGAAGCTGGGTAGTGGCACAAAGTTGGGCAGCAGCTCTAGCCCTTCCTTGGCGTAGAAGGGTGCCTCCATCTTCATGACTGCCTGCCACTGGTCATCCTGGCTGTGGTGGGTGGGTCCAGAGAGGGTGCTGTATGACCTGCAGCCAGGGCTATGCACTCAGTCTGGGGCTCAGGCCCTGCCTGAGTGGGTTTCAGCTGTTCTTCATGGAGACCCCGGGACCTTGGGGCAGTGACAGCACAGGCCCAGGACAGAACAATAATCTGCTCCCCACAGCTCCCTGCCCACAGAACCAGGGCTCTGGCCTAGCCCCATGCTGTCACTGCCCCAAGATGCCAGGGTCTCCCCTGCCCCACCCACCCATCCATCTAGCTCCCAGATGCCACTTCCTGCCAGCACATGGCTAGGGGGCTGGGATGGGGCCAAGTGCCCTACCAACATGGGTCCTGCCTTAGCAGCAGATGCAGGGCTGATAGGCCTGGGCAGTGGGGCTGGGTCTAATGGCTGCTGGAAAGAACCACTGCTGCCAGGAAACAGAGTCTGGCTGCTGAGCTGCCCCAGCTGTGCTGTGCGCCCAGAAGCAGTGGCATGTGCGGAAGGCTGGACTCCACCTGGGCCAGTTGGGACCAAAGAACCTGCTGTTGGTTGGGCAAAAATCCCTCTGCAGGCTGTATCTAGCTCATGGGCCATATTTTGCCCACCTCTGCTCTGACAGCACAAGTGAATTCATATTTTAAGTTGATAAATATACTTCCTTTTCCCCCCTATACCTTCCTTCCACCCCTCCAATTCCAACAAGCACATAATGTAGATAGACTTTTTGCTTTTTTTCCTTTTGTAAAGGCCACTGTCAAAACCGGAGGAGGGGGGGAAAAAAGCCTTAGCCTCAGCTCTTATGCACAAGCTCTTATACCCCTACACCTGTATAGGGATAGAGATGGTCAGAAGATTCTGTGCTTAATATCTTATATTAACTGGATCACTACGCTTCCTGGGATCTGTCTACACTGGAGTGAACTAATGTGCTTGCACATGCTAATCTGAGACTCCACAAATGTTTTTAGATTATCTTAAAGCACTGTTTCCCCAGGAAACAAGACTTCTTATCCAGACTCACCCTGGAGGAAGAGGCTCTGGCCGATCCCAGGTTGTTCTTTTTTCAACATGATCCACGTAGTACACCCGGCCATGCTGGTCCACTCTTTGTTCCCAGCTGAAAAAATAGGTAAAAAACTGTTCCAACAATGCATATGCTGTTTAAAGATAACAGAAGAAATACTTTGTTAATAAAAGAATTGCTCTGTAAGCCACTTTTAACAAAACTAGAGCTGTGAATACAGAGAAGCAAACAGGACAGTTTGCAAGCAGTTTGCTGGGAGAAAGAAGAGGAAAGGGAAGGGGAAGAGGAACCAGACACCAGATCCTGTTCTGGGAAGGTAACTGAGCCAGGGATGCCTGTGTGCTTGGCTTGCTGAAGCTCAGCTGTTTAGTGGGTGTGTTCCTAGGTGTGTGCTCTGAGCAGCTGAGGGACTGACTGCTGACTGATTACTGCCTGGGTGTGACAAAGAGCCTTGACAAAGGCTCTTTGTATGTAAGGATGCAGTCCAAACCACCAGGGGAACAGTAAATAGAGAGAAGCAAACACAATAGTTTGCAAGCAGTTTGCCAACCAGTTTGCAGCCCTCTCTGAAGGGGAGCCTGAAAGGTAAGATTCTTTTTTTCCCCTATGTAATTTCGATTAACTACAAAGTTTAATTTTAGCAGCTAAAATTCAACAGCTAGACCAAGATTCAAGCCTATTGTTTAAGTAGAGTCCAGAGTGAGGGGGGAGTTTGCTTGTAAACTTTCACACATTCCTTCACTGTAAGCTTGCTGAGAGGAAAGAGGCTGGAGGGAAAAGGGAACTTTTCATATCAAGGAACAGCAAACGGGCCAGCTACAGAGGAGTTAGCGAGGAAAGGTCTGCTTGGAGAGAGGGGCACGAAGTTAAAGGCAGCAGATTATAAGACCCAGAGACATGGCAGATGTTGCAATCCCAGAGCCGCTGCTACTTCCAGCTCTTCCTCTGCTTCCACCTGTGAGGTGTCTGTCCAGACAGGACCACACACCATTGAGGCTTCCACCCAGGTCCTGGTTTGATGCTGTGCAGACTGCAGCTTGCAGATTCCTTCCTGTGCCATCCAGGTGAGGAAATGCCTGCAATTTGAGTGGTGCCTTCTGATGATGTCCCATAGGGAGAAGGCAAGAGAGATACAGGAGGAGGTAGTAAAGCTCTGAAACATTCTTCACCATGAGGACTTCATATATTTCATACTGGAGGAAACCTCTAGGACTGTGAAGGAAGGACTGCCAGAGGTGGTGCTAGGGAAGAAGAGGGCATGGACTATCAGGAAGGTGGAAGCTTTTATCTTTTGGCAGCAAGAAGTTGTTATACCCACATTCAGTGGTTTGCCTGGAGAACAGATGGAGTGCTAATAACAGATGAGGAAGAGCCCATTCCACTGGTGGAAGAGGCCAGGCCAGGAATCCCGAAGGTGGGGAGGATTGAGACTACTTCCATGAAGAAGAAACTGGTGGTGGTGGTTGCAGACTCCCTTCTGCAGGGGATGGAGGGATTCATCTGCTGGCGTGACCTGCCATCTCAGGAAGTCTGCTGCTTTCCTGAAGCCCAGATCTGAGAAAGATTACTGAGCTCTGACTCATCCACGTGGGCAATGATATAGGCAGAGGTGACCCTAAGCAGATCAAATGCGACAACAGACCTCTGGGTGCAAGGGCGTAGGGGACAGGGTCACAGAGAGTGTTCTCCTTAATCCTTCTGGTCAAGGGGAAGGACCCTTGGCAGGTGTGGACACATCCTGTGTATTGATGCATGGTTGTGCAGGTGGCGCCGCCAGTAGGGATTCGGCTTCTTTGATCATGGGATATTGTTCCAAGAAGGATTGCTAGGAAGAGATGGGATCCACATGACAGAGGGAAGAGCATTCTTGCAGACAGGCTCACTAACCTAGCGGGGAGGGCTTTAAACTAGGTTTGCTGGGGGGTGGAGAACAAAGCCCTGATGTAAGTGGGGGACCTGGAGGAAGCAGAAGCAGGAAGGAGCAGCAGGGGAGGCCTCATTCTTCCTGAGAAAGTAGGCTAATCTGCTAGTCACCTCAGGTGTCTATACATGAATGCATGGAGCCTGGGAAACAAGCAGGAAGAACTGACAGTCCTTGCACAGTCAAGGAACTAGAATGTGATTGGTATAACAGACTTAATGGGACAGCTCGCGTGACAAGTGGAGTGCCCCAGGGTTTGGTTCTGGGGCTAGCTTTATTCAATATCTTCATTAATGATCTGGAAGATGGGATGCATTTCAGGGTGACCTAGACAAATTGGAGGACAGGGCCAAAAGAAATCTCATGGGGTTCAACAAGGACAAGTGAAAAGTCCTGCACTTAGGACAGAACAATCCCATGTACCAGCACAGGCTGGAGACTGATGGGCAAAGCAGCAGTTCTGCAGAAAAGGACTGGGGTTTACAGTGGACAATAAGCTGGATATGAGCCAACAGTGTGCCCTTCTTGCCAAGAAGGCTAACATCATGCTAGGCTGCATTAATAGCAGTGTTGCCAACAGATCAAGGGAAGTAATTATTCCCCTCTATTCTGCACTGATGACACCACATCTGAAGTACTGTGTTTAAGTTTTGGTCCCCCCTCTATAAAAAGGATGTGGACAAGCTGGAGACAGTCCAGCAGAGAACAACAAAAATGATTTGGTGGCTGGGGCACATGACTGATGAGGAGGGGCTGAGGGAACTGAGTTTATTTAGTTTTAGTTTGCAGAAAAGAAGACTGAGGAGGGATTTGATAGCACTCTTTAATTTTCTCAAGGGGGGTTGCAAAGAAGATGGAACTAGACTGTTCTCAGTGGTGGCAGATGACAGAACAAGGAGCAATGGTCTCAAGTTGCAGCAAGGGAAGTTTAATTTGTGTATCAGGAGAAACGCTCTCACTAGGACGCAGGTGAAGCACTGGAACAGGTTACCTAGAGAGGTGGTGGAACCTTCATCCTTGGAAGTTTTTAAGGCCTGGCTGGAATGATCTAGTTGGAGATGGTCCTGGTTTGAGCAGGGGGTTGGACTAAGTGAATCCTGAGGTCCCTTCCAACCCTAATTTTCTATGATATCTGCACCTGTCAAAATGCTTTATAGAAGACAGTAATATAAAATAACGTGCATTATATGTAAAAGGAGTATTTTAAAAGAACTGCTTCAAGCATATTTTAAAGGCAGAAGGAAGTACCTACATAAACAGCAATCAAACTCCAACTACACTAGTAACAGTGGGCAGTAGTACTCGTGTGTGTGCACACACGCGTATGCACAAGCATACGTGCATGTAATGTATCAGGTATCAAAGGTATCAGTCAATTTGAAATACAGTCTAATCCTACAGTACTAATTTGGCCTTTATCCATGTGATGTCAGTGGCACTGTGTCTGTAATACAAGAGCAACAACCTGGCACAGAATCTTGAATAAAACATAATTAAAGATTGCAGTATTTAAAATATGTAAAAGTTTAACTCTAATTCTCATACATACAGAGAGTCAGTGTGAACACCTAAATGAACAGGAAGGCAAAATGAGAATGACAAACTGGAGAATGACAATCTACACATAGCTCATTTTTTGTTTTTTTACCTAAAAAAACAAAAACAAAACCCTAGCAAAGTAATTCGGAACTGTAGGAAAACTTCCCTCTCAACTTCTCGTTTACAGTCAAGAACATGTGCAATTCACTCAAATGACTATTCAGAAATCCACATCTGAAAATTCAAGAGTTTCAGCAGACTTCCAGAAGAGTATAATACATCCATTTATTTATTTGTTGGTGTGCAATACAACTGCATTGCATTTAAGGCAGATTTTAAAATGCCATTTTACAAGTCTAGAATACACTGAGGGTGTTTCTTTGACATTATGGACACCACCTGTCTTGAGATATAATGTGGCTCTGAGTTTATAGGGACTGAGATGAAGTATAGCAAATATGCCAGGCCAGAAAAGGGGGTGCATTTATGGTTAAGGAAGCAAACGGGAAGGCTTCAATGAAGCCAGTGCAAACTTGCAGCTACTCTTGGCTTGAAATCTTGCTTCCCATTCTGCTCCACCATCTTCTGTTTCCTGCTGAAGAATAGAGCTGGGCAACTCATAGCAGAATGAATGGGAGATGATGACTTTCTATCATGGAGCCAAGTAGCAGCACTATACTGTAAAGGGAGCTGCCAGGTTGTCACTTGAGCATAAAGGATTTAGGACGTCTGATACCTTGGTAGGAGGGCAAGTCAGCTTACAATAGGATTATCAGTATATTAATGTGATGGTTCTATTTAATAATCAGCAGTAAAATAGCAAAGATATAGTCATATTCAAGAGGTGATGCTAGATAAATGGGACAGTTCATACTCCTCAGATCTATTGCTAAGCTGCCTACACATTAAACTAGGCAACATTTAATCAATTACTGCAGGGACAGCTTGTGAAGGATTTCTATCCCCTGTCTCTTCCCTGTCTCTCCAGCTAGTTTTTTTTTCGTCTTTCATTGTCTTCTTCCCCATCACCCTGGCTGCTAAGCAATCAGCTCTGCCTATGTGACCTGGACCAGGTGAGAAGGGGGTGGATCTTCCTTTATTGTTCTAAGCAGAGACCTCATGGGGGGGGGGGGGGGGGGCAGGACACAGGGTCAGTAGCCCCTTTCACACCCCCAGGTAGTGATGATACATTTCACATTGACTGGCTAGCAGCCAACAGCTGCTGGTCTTCATTGGGCCCCCCTAGGTGATGTCAAAAGGTCTATATAAGTTAAGACTGCCCAGGAGGTAGGGCAGAGCAGCTGTGATGAAGAAACACACAGCAGCCGAAACGTCTGCAGCGCTCGCTCTCTCAAGATGCTGAAGTGAGTAAACTGTTGAAACTTATCTAGATATATAGTTTGCTGTAAAGTAGATGTGTGATCAAAGGCTATCAGCCACACTGTTTGCTCTAGGGTTATTCTGTAATACTTATCTATCCAGCACCCTTCCCCAAGCCTTTCCTCTGTAACCAATAAAGTTCTTCACTGTACCAAGGGGTGGTGGCCTTGATGGGAGAGGCATGCCTTTGTGCCTCCTTGGTCTGGCTGACTAAGGGAGGCTACTTTTTGTGCTTCAGACTAAAGGATGCACCCCAAGCTTTTGCAGTGGGTCAAGCACCTTCAAGACCTAACAAGGCCTGTGTGCCCCAGGGGGCCCAGGGCCCAGACAGACCATATGCCCTGGGTGGTGGCGGTGGTACCCCCAGGCTTGCAGGTGTGCTCTGGGAAGGGGGTCAGCTGAATGTGAAGCGCCCCCAGGGAGGCACTTGAGCTTGGCAGGTGAACAGGCAGTGAGGTGGGTGGCTCAGCACAGGAGCACCCCCTACTGTCCCACCACACAGCCATCCAGAAGCATTAATACTGCAAGTTTCATGGGGGTAGCCTGTGTGTGACATGGCAGATAGGGTATGAAGCAGAAAGCATAGTAGCAAGTTGGGTAGGGAACACAGGACAGGGAACAAATCAGGCAAAGGAAGGTGTTTGCACTGGCACTTAGAGTGTGACTTAATTTGTGGCAAGCCTGCCAAAATGATTGGCTGCCACTGAACCACACTTTATGTATTTATGTTATACATAACTACACTATATTGTTCAAAATTGAAAATGTTTTCTTCAGAGCCACAAAGTCTAGAAACCTTTTTTCAAAACCAAACACTTAGCTTAATCACAATTCTGCAGCAAGTAGCGGTTTTGGTGACAAAAATCTACAGCCACAGAATATAGAACATTTTGCTCATGAGAACTAGGTATTGGAAATCAAAGGATCTGGATTATTTTGAAACCTTATATACCAAGCATTGACTGCTCTCCTGAAATAAACAAACTTGTTATCTCACGGAAACATATATTCTACAAGATTACAACCTCATTTGAAGACCCTCAGTAAAAGGATTTTACAACACACCCATTTGGGCATTTGTTACCATTACCAAATATGAACCTATCAACAAATTTAAAATCACCACATTTAATTTCTAATACTCAAAGGCTTATTAAACAAAAGTAGATATAAAAAAAATAAATCTTGATTTTGTTGGTGGGCAATACACAGAAACTATGGGCATTTATACTAGGAGTTATTAAAAAGATTAAGAAATAGAACACTGAATCCCTACCCAGGTGGAAGAGGACCTTGATTGACGGTAGTGAGCGGCTGAGATGTAGGATTTACTGGCTGGACTTGTCTAGATACTGGAGGTGTCATCAAGGCAGAAGCTGCAGGAGCTGTTGTTTCACTTGTTGCCCCCTCAGGGCTCTGTTCTGAAGGTGTATTTGTAGCTGTACCTGGCAATGATCCTGCATTAGACACATCATTTTCTGTGGATGTAGATGAAGGGCCACTGACACATGCTATGAAATCAGAGAAAAACAAAAACTGACTCCAACTGATGTCAGGTCTCATTAATATTTAAATCTTAAGCAATCTATTAATGAAACAGGGTAAAAAGGTTCAGTCGCATATTCTCTCTTGCTACTTCTGGGTTTTTCTGTGTTACACCATTAGTGGAAAGGCTACATTCCTAGCATTAGCACCACCAAGACAGATTTTATATTTTCATGATGAGACTTTCCATTATCTTTAACATGACAATTTGCCCACATCCAGTAAAAATAAATGTTTGTAATAGAATCCTTTACTTGTATTAACTATATTTGTGTATTTTTTAAAAAAAAGAACAATAAAATACATATTCCTATTAAAAGGCAATTGGACAGACATACCAAGAGCAACAGCTCTCAAAATAAAGAAACAATAGATGGAAAACCTTACGTGGAAAGATTTGAAGTCCTATATTTATTCACATAACTTATGCACCTCCTTACCACCCCACTTCTAAATTAGCCATTGAAAATCGGGGTGCATGTTTTAAGCAAGGAAAATTATTTCTGTGATGTAATGGTGGTAGGGGAATGCTGGAATGGCAGCATGGGATTAAGCTTGGCTCAATCCTCCAGCCACTGGGAGTAAGGGTGGAGTCCCATCCTCAGCTTATTCCCCATCTCCCTGCTGCATGGCCAACAGTTATAGGTATAACCTCACAGCTGCTGCTGAATTGGCAGCAGTTACACTGGCCAAGCAACAAGGAGAAGAGTGATGCTGACCATTCTCTGCAGCTGCTCTCCTAAGGAGTTCCTGGGCTACACTTGGGTGCAGCTAGTCAATCAGTATCATGATTCCTACTTTTCAGTGGGTTTGAGATGGCCTGGTCTTGGTTTCAAGAATGAAAGACTCCTCAGATGTCTCTAAGAAAAAATAAATATTACTGCTTTCTATGCATGTGTCTTGGAAATAAGTAGTGACACATCATACAGTGTGCACACTAATCCACAACTCGAGAAAGATTTTCTTCAGAAAACATTAGAAGCTACTTTTAAAGTAAAACAGGGCAATGCCTGGATGAAGATGATGTTGTGCAACTACCAGATCAATAACAAATATATATTTTATTTTAATACAAAGGAACAATCAAGATTTTGGAAGTCTATTATTGCTTTAGGACATATTTTGTCTATGTTGGTAACAAGCCACACACTATTATCAGTCATTCATTATCTACTTGGGAGGGCTGTCAGAGGTACCAGCTTTAAAAACAATTATTTCAATGGGACCTCACTGTCTTCTAACACTCACACTGACACCACCGACAGAAGTGCAGGGAGACCCGGATTCCCCAGCTCTTGACCTCTGAGCCAACCCTTGGCTATGACTTGGATATCAAACTAGGAACATAGCTTGGACTTCCTAGTTCTGACCCCTTTGTGCAGCTTGGCTCCTGATCTGTATTCCCTGCAGACTCAGGTACAGATTTAAATTTGCACTCCTCAAGACTGCTTATGCCACAATCCTAAACACTTTGACATTGCAGTGAAACATTTCTAACCAGAGGACCAATAATTAACCACCTCCCCACCATTTGCTGGAAGTACTCTTTCATAAAAACCTTAGCCTGCAAACATTTAATAACTTTTATCAAGAAAAATGTGATCAGCACATTTAAATAAGCGTTTGTGTCTGTTCAGATGCAAATTAATTCATAAATAGTTGATGTCTGACACTGTAATACATACCAACTACTGAAGCAGGTCTACGTGGGGTAGGTGGGGGGGGCCTAGAAGGCCTGGGGGGCCTGGAAGGTTTACAGTTTCCATTTGTGAGTAATGGCGAATCACTGCCATTAGCAGTCCTGTTTTCACTGGATCCTACATCCTCACTGCTTTCTACACCATTTGTGTTAGTCCTTTGTAGGAAGAGACAGAAACAAGAATTATCCTAGAAATGTATAGAAGATATCAGAACAGATAAATTAAACTATTAATACTTTAAATAAGAAAATTATCGAATACATTACATATTATAAACCTCTCATACAATAAAATTACACACAGAATATACACTGTTTGCAATGCGTCAGACAGGTAATAAGTAAGGAATGAAGGGGTATAAGAGGCCACATTTGGAGGAACATATTGTAAACAGGAAAATACATGGAACTTAAACATTTGTAATAAGTTCTCTTTCTGCTGGTAGCTTTCTTGGGATAAAAAAGGTTTCATAAAAATAAGGCAACGAGTGAGCGATTCTCAAAAAAATCATATCTGTACACTGGTACTGCTGCTTTTTAACAACCTTATTAAAAAAGGAATTAAAAAAGTCACAGGAAACGCTTATATATTGCACATTACACGTCCAGGATGTAACTGAGAAGATCCCCAAACTCATCCAGACCTCCGACCACCACCCCATGCTACTCATCCACATGGGCACAAATGACATGGCTCGGAACAATTCTGGCCAGGTCATGAGCGACTACAGGGCTCTGAGGGATGGGCTCAAGGGTCTAGAGGCTCAGGTAGTTTTTTCCTCAATCCTCCTAGTCACGGGTCTCAAAAGGAGAGTTGTATTGAACAGGGCAACAGAAGACTCTGGTAATGGTGCCATCGTGAAGGGTTTGACTTTTCTGGCCACAGCCCGCACTTCAGGGAAAGAGGCAGTGGCTTGTTGGAGAGGGATGGCCTCTACCTCACCCTGAAAAGGAAG
>JAGPOW010000797.1:26088676-26102914 GCA_030014935.1 Caiman crocodilus | reverse complement strand
CCTGTATGTATGCTATGGATTCCATCTCCCAAGATGCAGCACCCTGCACTTATCCACATTGAACCCCATCCTATTCTCATCTGCCCACTTTTGTAGTCTGTCTAATTCTATTTCTAGCCTCTCTCTCCCTTCAAGTGTGTCCAGCTCACCCCACATCTTAGTGTCATCAACAAACTTGGACAGACTGCTTTCTGCCCCTTCGTCCAAGTCACTGATGAAGATGTTAAACAGTGCGGGCCTGAGGAATGAGCCCTGGGGGATCCCACTGCTCACATCTCACCAGGTTGAGTACAACCTGTCCACCACTACTCTTTGGGTGCGCCCCATCAGCCAGTTTTTTACCCATCCAACTATGTAGGCATCAATGCCACAGTCGCTTAATTTACTGATGAGGATGGGGTGAGAGACCGTGTCAAAGGCCTTCTTAAAGTCTAGAAAGACTACGTCCATGGCAACACCATCATCCAAGGATTTAGTTACCTGGTCATAAAAGGCAATCAGGTTGGTCAGGCAGGACCTGCCTTTGATGAACCCATGCTGATTGCCCCCGAGCATTATGTCCCCTGCAGGCCCCCCACAGATGTGCTCATTGATGAGTCTCTCCAAGATCTTCTGGAGCACTGAGGTGAGGCTTACAGGCCTATAGTTACTTGGGTCCTCCCTTCTTTCCTTTCCGGAAAATTGGGACATTAGCCAGTTTTCAATCCCCCGGCACCTGGCCAGATGACCACAAATGCTCATACAGTTGGGCCAAGGGCTCCGCAATGACCCCTGCCAGCTCCCTCAACACCATTGGGTAGAGGGCATCTGGACCTGCAGATTTAAAAACATCTAGCCCCTCCAGAAGAGAGATGGGCTTGGAGTGGGTGTCAGCAGCGCTGCAAGGATGCTGCATCCATCCCAGATTTCGCTTCCGTTCCACTCCTAGTGTTACAGCCACCAACTGCCTGGCAGTGCTCCAGCTCAACTACGGGCTGGGAAGAACCAGGGCTGTGGCCGGTGGCAATAGCACTGGGAGCTGAACATCAGTGAAATTTGGGATGATAGGAAGAGCCCCACGCAGATCCAGGGCCCTCCAGTGCTCTCCTGGGGTGCAAACAGCAGCAGAAGCTCCTCCCCTCCCCCCACATCTCCACCCCCTCCGCAGCAGCACCTGCCCCTGCCCCCTCCCTGACCATGGGTGTTGATCAGCTCCCTATGCCTTTTCCCCTTCCACCACACTGGACCGACCAGCTGGAGGCAGCTCTCCATGCTGCCTGAGTGCTGTGCTGCAGTTGTGCACAGCATAAGCATTTATTGGCCAAATGACTGGCCCCATCAGGCCAATATCTGATGCAGTGAATTTTCTTTATATCGGTAACAATCTGATATTGGACCAATGTATCAGTGCACCTCTAGCCAACACAGAAACCAAACTCATGCTAGCCATGGGAATCACGGACAACAAAGTCCTTCTTCAGGTATGTGGGAAGTCAGAGGGAAAACAAAGGCAACATTGAACCCCTGGCTAAAATCAAACGGGGCAGCTGATGTCTGATGCTCAGGAAAAGCCCAATCTCCTAAATAATTACTTTGCGTTGGTCTTCTGTCTGTCTAAAGGGGTCACCCTGTCAGACAGGATGCAAAGCATCCAAGGGGCAGGAAATGGGCCCACAATTGATGTAGATCAAGTAAAGGAACAGAGAGGCTCGACATCCACAAGTCCACAGGCCCAGACAGAATGCACCGAGAGTTCCAAAGGACTTGTACACGTCCAGGTTTTCTAAGTAGTTCCTAAACTGTTCCTTCACAACTGAGGGCTGCTCACTTCCTCCCCAAACTCTGCTGCCAGGTACAATAGTCTGGGAGCTAACTTTGCCTGTGAAGACTGAGGCAAAGAAGGCATTGAGCACTTCTGCCTTTTCTGCATCCTCTGTCACAAGGCTGCCTCCTCCATTCTGTAAGAGACCCACACTTTCCCTGATCTTCCTTTTGCTTCTGACATACTTGAAGAAACTCTTCTTTCTTACCCTTAACATCCCTTTCTAACTGCAACTCCAGTTGCACTTTGGCCTTCCTGACTTCATCCCTGCATACCCAAGCAATGCTTTTATATTCTTCTCTAGTTATTTGTCCAAGTTTCCACTTCTTATAAGCTTCCTTTTTGAGATTTAGTTTACTGAAGAGTTCCAAGCTGGTTTTCTGCCACACTTGCTAGTCTTCCTGTTCATCGGGACGGTTTGTTCTGGCACTTTCTGAAGTCCAGGGTCCTTCCTCTACTGTTCTCTATCCTTCCTTTCCTCAGGATCCTGAACTCTTACCATCTTGTGGTCACAGCTGCCCAAGTTGCTACCCACTACTACTTTCCCCATCAATTTTTCCCTGTTTGTGAGTAGTAAGTCAAGAAGAACATGGCCTCTAGTTGGTCACTCCAACACTTGTACCAGGAAGTTGTCCCCAACATTCTCCAAAAATTTCCTGCATTGCCTGTGCACTGCTGTATTGCCTTCCCTGCAGATGTCAGGAGGACTAAAGTCCCCCATGAGAATCAGGGCCTGTGAGAGGGATACTTTCGCTAGGTGTTTAAAGAAACCCTCATCTACCACTTCCTCCTGGTTTGGTGGTCTATAGCAGACCTCCAACATGACATCACCTTTGCTCCTTTCCCCTCTGACCCCAATGCAGGGACACTCAACAGGCCTATCTTCAGCTTTATATTGAGCTCTGAACAATCATATGTCAAGTGTAACTCCTCTCCTCTTCCCCTCCTGTCTGTCCATCCCTACTTATTAAAATGACAAACATATTCAATTTAGAATTATTGCTTGTAGATACACTTTCTGAATGTACCATAAATAGATTTTAAAAATGCATACTGTAAAATAAGATCATCTAAATAACATATCACTTAAAAACTCAAAAGAGGTAAGGTTTTCCAAGTTCTACTCACATTTTAGAAGATGCCTTAACTAAATATTATGAGAAGTATTTCTTAGCTGCTTACAAATTGCTGATTTTTTCCTTTTTTTTTTTGAAAGATAAGAAATATTTTATGTTATTTAGTGCAACTTCCAAGACCTAAAATAGTCCTTAATACTCAGGTTCATTTCTTATGTAGCTGTAAAAATGTCTCAGACAAATCTATGTTCTAGTCACATATTAGGCTTTTGCTAGTGAAAAGCAAGAAAAAAATACCAGTCACACCTTCTTCTTACAAAGTGTAACACCACACAAGACGGTCTGGTATTGTGAAGTACTGCCAAATATACAATGTGAAAAATGGTAAGAAAACATAATTTTTGTTTCTTAGCTGATTGATCCCTATGACAGTTTCAAGCAGCCTCCAAACTACTCTGCTCCTTACTTACTCTCTGGCTGAGGGTAGAAGTCGGGGGAAAAAGCTGAATCTTCCAGAATGTTTCCTTCCTCCTTTGTGGATTCCTTCCTTGGTGACAAACCTTGAGCTGGAGCTGTTGCTTTGCTTTGCTGGGCTAGCTCTCCAATGCAAACCTAACCTGGTTCCTTTTCCTTTGCCCCATAGGTTATTTTGAGTCAGGAATAAGAACTATAGGCAGCTGTAGCATGTGGCCAATCTCTAAACACAACAATGCCTATTGGCCTCAAACTGAATTACAATAGCCCAGCCTACATTTTTGAGCCAGTTTTACATGGCACACCAAAACACAGAACTTACGATAATGTAAGTTACTAGTACCGAAATGTTTATTACAAATATTTGATTTTCACAGAATTAGAAAAATAATATCAACAGGAGTCATATAGGAATGTAAACCCAAATGTAAAATGGTATGAATTAAGCAGCCCAAACAAGTGCAGTGCAGGCCCAGAAGAGGCTTGGATCTGGCTCCCCCAATGTCTGTACACATCAGGCACTTTAGTGGGGTTCTTTTGGCCCTTTTATTTAATAGCTGACTCACTTGACTTTAGATAAAAGCACCAAAAAGCCCTGCTGAAGCGCCCAATCTATAGAGATGCTGCAGAGCTGAGTCAAAATAACATGCTGCTTCTTCCAGTAAAGCCTTTTTTTTTTTTTTAACATCTGCAAGCAGCTTATATAACTACAAATGTTTTCCATTTGTTTGCATGTAAGAATGTGCCTTCATGATTATATGACATTTATAGTTAAACAAGTGCTCATTCCTCAACAACCCAACATCATTTGGACTGTGCAGTGAAATTCTAACACTAAATGTGTGACTTCACAAATTATCTGTATAGATGAAGAATGGCAAATGTATGGCCTGCAGATGGCTCCACTCAGCCTCTGGTACTGGAATGCCAGAGAATTTAAGGGTGGATTTAGCAGGGGCCTGAGACCCTCTGCAGTATCCAGAGGGTTCTGCTGAATACGGCTGTTGGTGGCAGAAGGGTGAACAAGGGCTGTGCTGATAAAGCTGTTCTAGCCCAGCAGCCCCTTGGAACTGCCACTGGTTAGTTTGCTGCTGCACCTACCACTGGTTTTACCAATCCAGCTTGTGAGAAGCCCTATGGTCTGGATCTGGCCTGAAGCAAGGGGTAAGACTGACATAATATCAACTTAGGATCAGACAGAAGAAGCAACAGCAAGACCGGGAAGAAAAAAGCTCATTTGAGAAAAGGATCCACAATAAAGTGTAACTCAATGTCTATGGAGAAATCACTATCAAGGAGGAAATGTAAAATCAAAGTAGAGCCTGAGCTAAAAGAACCAGGATCTATAGCTCAACAACTACATAGAACTCTTAATGTCTTTGTGTAATCCAACCCACTAAAAAAAAGATAAAATCGGACATATTGTGCAAGTCCGCATTTCAACAGAAATTTTTCCTCTTTCTGGGGGGAAGTAGGTGGTGTTTTTACTTTTAAGACTCTCTTTTTTAAAAGTTTTCTCCATTATATAAAAGGTCTTTAACAAATCCTCTTAATCATACCAGTGAACTACAACAATTTAGATACCATCTATTTTTCCTGTATCTAGTAACTTTCAAAAATAAGCCTGACTTCTGCCAAAATCTTGAAGTGACTTTCTAAGGTACAGAAAGGGATCTTTGATTATATGCTTGCCTTGTGTGAAAGACTAAATCATTAATACAGTTTACAAAGAGTATCAGAAAGTTGTTTTTTTTTGAAGTAAAAACATCTAAAAAGAAAACTGCTATCTAGAATCTTAGTCAGTGAATCCACTTCCAACATTAGCAAGTGAAGAAGAATACAGTAAAGCAGGATAAATTATGTGACATTTTATGCACCAAAAACAGAGGAAAACCAGACGGCTAACTTTTATCCTGAGCCTTATTTGCACAAAACAGGAGATCTTATAACATCTTCTAATCTCCTGTGAAATATGAATTTTCATTTCCATCTAGGAGAAATTTTACAATCTTCGCATTCCCCTATGCCTGATGAAGAGTGAGTGTATCCGAAAGTTTGCAAATAAAGAAATATTTTTGCAAATATCTAGTTGGTCTAATAAAAGATATCACCTCTACCATGAGTTCTGATTCTATTTTCATATTATTTTTGGCTTATTTATCATGAACAGTTATGCATAAAGTCTAAGGTTGTGTTGAGATCTATTTTTCCCCCTTGTCTTCACACTTCCAAACCCAGGTTTTGATTTTTCTTCAGAAAGCAGAAATCTTTTCAGATCTAAGAGTTTAACACTAGTCTCATTACTCTAGTAGAATGAACCAACTGTAAATCTTACTTCTACACATTTCTAAACAAAAAAACCTATAAATGGAAATTTAAAGGTGGAATTTTCATGTGAAGGCCGTTTTGGAAATCTACCCTGTGCTGTGACAGACAATTTTTATATAGTGAAAGTGTACTCTGAGATAAAGAATTCAAATAGGGCTCCATGTTCACAATCTGATTGTTGAATCAAATATGCTAGATGCCACTCCTTTAAGCCCAGCTGTAGCAATCTACATCATATGTCAATAATAGCAAAAGTGGTAGAGGCCAAATCATGCCCAGTGAAGGAAAATGGGGTATGCTAGTTAATAATATAGTAATACTCCCTTTTTCCTTCATTGGACTTGGCATAGGTGTGACTGATGGGGACAATTCTGTAGATAAAATGGAAAATAATTACCCTCTCAAACGTTAGGTGCATAGCTGTGCTGGATTAAAGGAGTGAAAAAAAAAATGGAAATTTCACCTTACATCTCTAAAGGGAACAGATTGGAACCTGAACACATACAGAAAAAATCTGACTTGGGAAGTGTCATTTTTACAGTATCATTCAAAGTAGAACTACTGGGCTTAAATTACAGCAAAGGAAATTGAGGTTGGATATTAGAAATAATTTTTCATCTATGAGAGTGGCAGGAACTGATTACCTGGAGACTGTGGGATCTGTCACTGCAACTTGAGGTGAAAGTCAGAAAGCCATTTTTGTAGGATGGTTTAGACAGCTGTTTCTTGCCTTGAACAGGTGGTTTGGACTAGATGACCTTCTGAGCTCCCTTTCAACAGTATGATTCTGAACTGCTAGTATCTAATTCCTAAAGAATTCAGAAATTCTTTCACGTGTTGGGTTGAACATTTCATCTCATCTCACCCAGCAGCAAAGTTTATTCACTTATATTCCCACTTCAGGTTTAAACCAGGGGTAAGCAACCCAGGGTAAATGTGCCAGACAAATGGCACAGGAAGGCATTTTGCTTGGTGTGCTCACCTTGGGGTGAATGGCAGCGAAAAAAGGGCTGGGCTGCAGTGGCTCTCTTGCCATCTGCCCCTGGCTTGCCAACATCTTACAAGGCAAGGCTGTGGTTGTTTTTGGCATTGCCAAAAAACATTGCCAACCCCTCTTTTAAGCTGTTTCTGACATGCTGTTTGAAAAAATAAGTTAATGCCTCTATCCTATTTTAATTCCTCTCTTTTCAACCATATATTTCTTTATTTATTGGATGAGTGCTGTGCTTGGGAAAGCAAACATGTAAAAGCACGTGCTGAAAACAAATGTTGTGCAGAAAGAGACAATACAAGTTTCCTTCTAAAATTCTATGAACATACCTCAACTCTACCCTGCAAATACCATACAATTTCAGTCTTTGGCCTTTTTACAAAAAATTCTAATACAAGCAAATTATAAAATTGTTTATATTAACAGGTTAAATGGGAAGAAGGACAAGGCTGAACTTATTTTAATTTGTGAGGGAGCTGGTCAGAAGTAACAGGTAAAATGTTAGTGGCTTAATTCTCTGACTCAGTTTTTCTATAACATTTAAATGGAAACCGAAATTAACTTGACATTTGTTTGCTTCCTTTTGTGTATGTTTTTGCGGAAACTGCACACTAAACATTCTCCATATTTGAACAAACAACCATCCATCTAGTCTATAACAGTGGAGGCCAATCTTTTTGGCAGGCATACTCCAAATCAGCCTCACACCTTCCCCAAGTGCCACTCTGATCCCTTTCCCCTGTCCAGTCTGCTGCTGTTTTGATTCCAGCTGTTCTCCCTGCCCAATTTGCTGCTCTTTCTGCTCCCTACCATATCTGCTGCTGTGCTGCCTGTCCCCTCCCAAATCTGCTGTGTTCCACTAGTGCCAAAAGATGGACACCCCTAGCCTCTTACAGCAGCCAATGTTGGACTCCTTTGATGAATAAGCTTTTCATAACATTCTTATAACATGTTATGTAACATGACAGGGGGAAATCTTATGCCTTGGACACATGTTGACAATAATTATCATTTGCTTTCTCTTACATAAACTGTAAACGCTTTTATTCTTCAAAGTTTTTAGTCTTTTAAAAAACTATACTCCAGGTACTGACAGCTGACAAGGTCAACAATACAGTGAGAATGCAGCTTGCATCCCCTCCTTTGGCCTTCTTTCAAGAAAGCACTAAATGCAATTGTTAATAAAAGCTATTGTTTTGAATAAACAATAACAAAGTGGGGATTTTATTTAGAAGTATTTCACTTAATTTAGAAACAGATTTTTAGCAAAGCTATAACTGTAAAGTAAAATTATACAGAGATTAAAAACTATCTATATCTGCTGAATATCAAAGACACAGGATACTGTATGTTAAGTATTATCCAGATTTTGCAGCACTGTACTATGGCAGGCTGCAAAATCTACAGGAACTTGAGGTACACTTAAATAATATTTAAAAAAATTAGTATGAAATGGGCAATTTTGTACTTTTTTGTGTTATTTTGATATTCAACTCAATTTATTCTGCATTACTTCTTTGATATAATGCCACAGATTAACTTAATGCTTGACAACTACATTGTAGAAGTTGGGGTGAGTTGAAGTTCTGACATGAAAAAAGCATTGGCTGTAATATGGAGCTGTGAGAGTTAGCATACAGCAGGGGTTCCCAAACTGTGTTATGCATACCTGGGGATATGCAAGACTCTATGGGGTATGTGGGAGAAACTGTATAATGGTAGATTTAATTTTCATGATAATACAGCACACCATCACTGTTTGTGAGGGATACATTCCAGAGATCCCCGTGAATGGTGAGATCTGTGAATATGTACTGTACTGCATCATGAACAACGTGTGCCCCTGGTGTCTGGGGGGGGATGGGACACAGCTGCGCTGGCAGCAGTGGGACCGCAACAGCAGGAGCTTGGGGTGGCTGCAGGAGCCCCGTGGCAGCAAGAACAAAGCTCCCACATATTCCAATCCGTAAATGCTGAATCTGGGAACAGTGAGGGTTTCCTGTAATTGGCATTTAAGGGGTTAAATATAAAATGTATGCTGGTAGTGGTAAGTGGGCAACTGGTAAAGAAGTTTGGGAACCTATGGCACAGACCAAAGAACAAGAGGTTACACTGTTGTTATACTGCAGTAACATCTGTAAGCTCCAGATCACGATTCTATGTCCACACTATAAAGTGTCATAGAAAGATACGGCTAGTAGGGACCTCAAGGCTAGGGAGAGAAGTTACAGGTAAACTACTTTACGTCATCAGAAACTGGTTTAAACCTGTAACAGAACAGAAGTTCAGTGCACATAAACCAGTTTTAAAATGGCTGAAACTGGTTTAAGATAAACCTGGTTGAATGCAGTATCAGACTTAACTGATTTGGGTCCAACTGGTTAATGAAGCTTCTGTCCCAGACCCCTTCCTGTTTTAAGTTAAATCAGAGTCACCCACCATGCCTTCCTGCCCTGGGGTGGGCTGTCTGCTTCAGCAGAAGAGGGTTTGGGGGGGGGGTGGCGTGGAGGGGCAGGGTCTGCCCCCTACTCTGGCAAACCCCATCTTGGGTCTGAGGATGGGGACAGGTGTAAACCCCCCTTCTCTCGGTTAAGCCTCCCTTCTCCCAAGTAAAGAGTTTCCCCATCCTGCTAAACTTACTGAAAGTTACTGCTGGCTATAACTGTGGACTACAAATTTCACAGGCACTTGGAAGCAGGAAGAGGAAGTGATGAGTGACCCTGAAGTTGTAAATCTGGACCGCAAATCCCAGAGATCTTTGGGGCAGCAGGAAAAGGAATTGAATGCACAGCACATGCTGGCTATGTGTCAGAGAACTGGTCTCTAGCGTACCGCCAGCTTCTGTCCTGAGCCACTGCAAGCAGGTGGCTGCATTCCTTGAATCAAAAGTGAATGTGTATCCAGTGTTTCTCAGTTTAATCTCTGCAGTTTAGACTAACCTCCAAAGACTGAATCGATTTAGCCTTAGGTTTTTTGACTGCCTGTATTTAGCCCAAGACGTCACTTAGTTCAACCCACTCCTCAAGGCAGGATCATTCTTGTTAAAATCATTCCAGTCAGGTGTTTGTCTAACCTGATTTTAGAAACTTTCAGGGATAGAGAGTCCACAGCATCTCTAGGCAATTTATGCCAATGCAATGAAGGCTCTAAGCAGTATGAAGTAAATCCAACTCCAAGTATTGTGTCAGCCTCTTTATAAAAAGGTCAGTAATGCAGGGAATGTAGAAAGAGAAGAGAAAGGAATTGATAAAATACAATTAAATGACAGAAGAGAAACTCAGAACACCTAAACAGTTAACCTTTAGAAACTACAAATAAATAAAAGTTTGACATCCTAAATGGTTAGATACTTAGAATGAAAAGCATTTAATTCATTAATATTCTAGACACAGTAGATGCATAAGGCAAATAAAATTAGTAGCACATCCAGTTGTGAGTAATACAATTATTGTAGCTTTCAAAAAAGACAGACATGAACATACAAGCCAAAAAAATTCAAAGGTTTGAGTTTGACAAATGCACTGGAATTAGAGGTGCACCGATGGAGATTTTTGCAGCTGATACCGATAGCCGATTTTTAAGGAGGCATATTGGCCGATGCCAATCCGATTTCTGATATCCAGCCTGGCAGTGTGGAAAGCTGCCTCCAGGTGGTAAGTCTGGTGCAGGGGGAAGTGGGAGGAGATCAAGGTCCGTGAGGAAGGCATGGAGCTGGGACAATTGCTGCCCAGTCAGAACTGTCCCATGTCCGCCCTACAGCTCATCTGGGGGTTACGGGGACAGGGGGAATGGCTTCCGCCACTGTGTGCTGCTTATCTAGGTGCTGCTGATCCAGCAGCTTGTCTGGTGCTCCTCCACTTGCCCAGCAGCTCCTGCCACTCATCTGGGGAGGAGGGAGGCATGTGCCCCTAGGTCTGCATGGGGCGGGGCAAGCTGGGTTTGCACCAAGCTCTTCCTGGTGGGGTGAGGCTGCAGCTACAAATTCACCATAGCCCCTTCCCAGCACAGCCCTGCTTCACTGAGAAGAGATTGGCACAGCCCTGGCCCCAGCCCACCCTGCACAGACCTAGAGGCACACTTGTCCCCATGCTCTCTTGGACAAGCGGCAGGAGCAGCAGCAGGAGCCACCAGGTGAGTGGGTGAGTGCTGGATGAGCCACCATCCAACGGCTCCTGGCTGAGAGGTGCAGTGGCAGGAGCCACTCCCTCGCCTCCCCTGACAAACTGTGGCACCGTCCTGTAGCCACCCAGCCCTGGATGGGCAGCATTTGCCCCAGCCCCATACCCCCCCCACTGTGGGGGCCTTGATTTGCCTCCCACCATGCTCCTTCCCTTCTCCCTCCCCTTCCACTACACCAGACTTACCAGCTGGAGGCAGCTCTCCATGCTGCTGGGCTGTGCTCCCCACTGCCTGTCCTGTTCTGTGGCTGCGTACATAAGCGGGCCATTTAATCAGCCACATTTTCAGACTGATATAGATGATTTCCAATATAGAAATTTTTCTTTATATTGGTGCCAATCCAATATCAGACCAATGCATCGGTGTACCTCTAACTGGAATGGATACCGAAAGATTATTTGAGACCGTCACAACTGCAAACCTCAAAAGAAACAAAGAGATGTTGGGAGCATTCACTGTCTGCAAGAGTGCAATAGAAACTACTGTATGTGTTATAAACAAAATGTCTTGTTTTCAGTTAAAATACGTGTATTGTACAGATTATGCATACTGTAAACTTAAATAACCATTACTCACTTCTTAGATTTGTAGCATCACCATTAGTTAGGAGCTCAGGATCTACCTGCATTCCATCTAGACAGACAGACAAGTCTCCTATAACTTCTGTTGGATCTCTGTCACTGACAAGCTGCAATGTCACAACCACCTGCTCAACTGAAAAAGAAAAAAAAATGCAGAAATATTAGCAGCTTCTCTATCTATGAATCACTAAAATTTACATTTTATTGCAAAAATTGTCAAACCTACAGGGGAAAAAACATCAGGTCTAACTGTAGCTTTACATATTAATCATTTTTACTTAAGCTCTTGCTGAATAATAATTAATCCTTCCATGATTCCTCTGAATTGGTATTACTTCCATATCAAAAATGGAAAACTAAATTTGAGAGGTGATGCAGCTTGCAGACAGAAAGAACTAGTTTTGCAGCAATCATCAGAACTTTATAGTTTCTAGCTCAGGGGTGGGCAAAATATGGCTTGCGGGCCACATCTGGCCTGCCAGGCACTTCCAGCGCCCAATGCAGCACCCAGTGAATTGCACCCCACCCAGCCCTTCTGCCCATAAGGGTGGCAGCAAGATGCCCATGTGTACAAGCCCCCAACATGCCTTATTGGGCCTTGCTCCCACCCTTTGGGGTAGAAGGGCTCTGCCCAGCCAGCAGCCTCTGGGCAGGGCTCCTGCTGCAGCCAGAACCTGCTTGCTTGGAGCAGCAGGTAGGGAAGTGGAGGGGGCTGGGGGGGGCACAGAGTTGCAGCTAGGTGAAGGCAGGAGCGCAGCATGGAGCTGGTGCCCAGAGGCGGCAGCGGGAGTGTGGATGGCAGGGTGTGGGTATAAGGACCACCATTCCACACTCCTCCCATAGCATGCAGCCACAATTGCTGGCAGCAGAAGCATGCGGGGAAGTCAAGGCTCTCATGTTCAGCGCAGGAGCAGCTCCAGCCAGTGCTGCACGGGGGGAGGGAACAAAGCCTGCTTTATCGCTGGGGCTCTGCACTGCAAGTGCTGAAGCTGCAGGGATGCAGTGGGGAAAGCTCTGCACAGGAGACTGCTGCTTCCCCTGCTCGGCAGGTCCCCACACTCTGCCAGGAGTGTAGGAAGCCCTGCCCCATGCTTTCCCGCTGAGTCCAACATGGGGCTTCCCTGCTGTGAGGGTGTGGGAGACTCAGGCGCATGGCTCAGAGCCAGTGATAGAAGTGGCTGGGCAGGCTTGCGCTGAAACGTGTTCTTTGCCCCCAATACAGAACTGGCAGTTTTCCTGAACACCTCACCAAACTTGGGTCTATAGTCCAAGACTGGCTATGTAGCTGTTAACATGCATGCATCATTGCAAGATACCAAAAATCTAGTGCAAGGCCAACATCATCGCAGTACAGAAGCCAGGGAAAGACCCAGCGGACCCAAAGAGGTAATGACTCATATCACTTCTATCAGTGGTCTATAAACTCCTAGAGTGGCTTATCCTGAACCAGATCACACCAAGTGTTGACCAACAGCTGCTGCATGAGCAAGCAGGTTTCAGAAGAAACTAATCAACCCTTGACAGTGTGGCAGCTCTTACAACTGATAGAGAGAGACTTTGAGAATTGAGAAAAAGTTTGAGTGGTTCTAGTTGAAAAGAAAAGAATTGTTGTGGAGGGAAAGAGTTACTCTTTGCAAAGACACCAACCTGCCTGGGTGTCACTCTTAACAAGCATAACCTGCCACCACCTGGAGAAGTTGAGACACAAGATAACTTCAGAGACAACAGCCATTAAGAAACTAGTCAGTACAATAAAGGGGAAGCAACTATTCTACCTTAAAAATAACTACGCTAGTCATGGTTAAAGCACCAGCAGAATACTCCCTCCTTATGTGGGCAAACAGCACCCACACCTACAAATGGGACAGTGCCCTGAGCTGCACTATGCACAATAAGTAGCTGTCTGGTATACGTGGAATGGGAAAACAGATTCATAGATGTTAGGCTTGCAATGGATCTAAATAGATCGGGTCTGACCCCCTGCATAGGCAGGAAAGAGTGCTGGGTTTAGATGACCCCAGCTAGATGCCTATCTAACCTCCTCTTGAAGACCCCAGGGAAGGGGAGAGAGTGTTCAAATATTCCCACCAGTGGCTGTACAATGTCATCAGCCAGTGCCTTCAGTACCCTCGGATGGAGCTTGTCCAGGCCTGCTGACTTAAATGCATCCAGTTCCTCCAATTGCCTCTGCACCATCTCAGGGTCTACGTATGGAAGTCTGGCGCCCTCCTGCTGCCGCTCTACAACCCCAGTGAGAGACTTGGCGTGCCCCTCGCTTAGGAACACTGAGACAAAGAACTCATTGTGGAGTTCAGCCTTGTCCCCCCTGTCTGTCACCAATTGCTTCTGCTCATTTAGCAGGGGTCCTAGTCTACCCTGGGCCTTCCTTTTATTCCCTATATATCTAAAAAACAATTTTTTGTTATCCTTAACTTGGAATGCCATCCTCAGCTCCATGGTAGCTTTGGCTACCTCCCTACAAGCACGAGCAGAGGAGGTATACTCCTCTTTAGTAATCTCCCCCCGTTTCCATTTTTTATATGCCCCCCTTTTTGCCCATAGGCTGCTCTGGATTTCTCTGGTCAGCCAAGGAAGCCTCTTGGCCCCTTTCTGCCCTGCACCAGGATCGTCTTCCTCTGTGCCCGAAGGATCATTTCCTTAAGGCACAGCCACCCTTCCTGGGCTCTCATCTCTTCAAAACTCTTACTCTGCAGTGTGTCCTTGACTAAATGCCTGAGTTCATTGAAATCAGCCTTCCTAAAGTCTAGCACTTCCACCCTACTAGTTACCTTACCCACTCGATATCCT
>JAGPOW010000797.1:26068145-26078886 GCA_030014935.1 Caiman crocodilus | reverse complement strand
CCCCCCCCCCCCCCCCCCCCCCCCCCCCCCCCCCCCCCCCCCCCCCCCCCCCCCCCCCCCCCCCCCACCCAACTTAATAGCAGTCTTCAACCACCTGAACTGGGGTTCAAAAAAGAAGATGGAGCTAGACTATTCTCAGTGGTGGCAGAAGGCAGAACAAGGAGAAATAGTCTCAAGTTGCAGCAAGGGAAGTATAAGTTAAATATTAGGAAGAATTCTCACTAGGAGGGTAGTACAACACTGGAACAGGTTACCCAGAGAGGTGGTGAAAGCTCCATTCTTGGAGGTTTTCAAAACCTGGCTAGACAAATCTTTGCATGGGATGATCTAGTTGGGAATGGTCCTGCTTTGAGCAGGGGGCTGGACTAGATGACCTCCTGAGGTCCCTTCCAACCTCAACTTTCTATGCTTCTATGATATCCAGAAGTGCTCTTTTGGGGAAAGATTAGGGAATTCATATTTGCACTGGAGATTACAGGTATACAAATATAAGCCATACAGAAGTGTACTTGAGTTGTAGTCTACTATGTAATTAATTATCCTTTACAATTAATAGCTTTGCCTTCAAACTTAAGTATAGAATCTTTAGAAATAACATGAGAAATATGGGTTTAAAAATGGGCATGGGATAGCACCAATTTTATCCCTGAATTTCCTTCCTTTTGACATATTATACAAGTATCATCATGCATGTCAATATAAAAAAAATTCTTTTGTTAACTTATTATGAATATTCTCTCATTAACAAAACAAAACAGCATTTTGGTAAATACATATTCCATACTATTAACACACTAATTTTATATTCTATGTCATTATAAGCAAATAATATACATATTTATATTAATAAAATGATATTGAAAATAATTACATATCAATCCTTCAATTAATTGCCAATAGTGTATTTATTAAGCTTAATCAAATAAGCTGTAAAGCAAAACAACCTTCAAACCTACACTGTAAGATGCTGTTTCCACTTCGGACTGTTTGTATTGTTGCATTTTTCTGTCTTCTTTGACTGTCCATTTACTGAGACTTCCACATAAGGACTTGGTCCAAACCATTTATTTTTATTTTCTTTTAATTTTGCTGAAATAACTGTTTAAACAATAAACAATAGTGAATATTTTATTCTATTCAATAAGTTTGTCAAAAATGGTGTTCTCTCTGAAAGCTAGTTGTAGCCTCGTAGACACAAGATTTGTCAAGAATGCACACAAAGTTATTTTCCAAAATGTATAACAAAATAGCTACCAAGTGGTAGTATAAACAGTCATATGTAATGTAAATCTGCACACAAAACTTTTACCTCTGATTTGCTAGGATGACAGAACCTAGTCTTCTGTGCATCTTGATTTGTAATCTCAACAAAAAAAAATTAAACTCAAGGTACTCAATTCACAAAAAAAATAAATCAACTATTCTAAGAGCAGAGAAATCTAACGATCATTAGTTGTGTCACCAGATTTTCTCACTTCCATGCAGCTAGGCCAGTGGTGCTCACTGTTTTGGTCCTGTGGGCTGAATGAGTGGCATGGGGCTGGTCAGTTGGCTGAATCAGGCTATGTACCACACCTGCACAGCACCACACTACACACCAGGTTTGGACATTGAGGCTCCCGCTGTTCCCATGTGCTACAATTGAGCTCCCTCTATGCTGAATTCATCAGGGAAGAACCACAGTTCGTGTGGAGCCCAGCAGGATTACAAGAGCCAGATCTGGCCCAGGGGTTGAGCACCCCTGAACTACAGTTACAGAACAGTGGAAATTTCTCCAACATGCTTAGATGATAATTCAAAAGGGGGGCAAGGAGAAGCGTGAGTGCACATGCACACGATTTGAAATAGAACTAATTAATTTAATCAGTTTCCTTCTGGTTACAGAGGTCTGACCAATAATGGCTACAATACATAAATCTAGGGCCTTTTCATGCAACCCTAACATTTTGAATATCTTACACCTTCTCCCATTTTAAACGACTCCACACAAAAGAAGCGCATTACTTAGGTCTGACTGTTCAGCTATGACAGATTTAATTGAATCTGCTTGTGATTTTCAGATATCAAAAGTATTAAAATTAAAAAGACCAACACATTAAAAATGGACTTAATATACTTGAGAATAGCTCTACACAAAAAAGAGAGCAAGCCAAACAAGCATTTTCCCTTCAGTGCACTCTAGAGATGAAGCCTGGTAGCTGGAATGGATATGTTCTTCTGTTTATTCCCATTCAGCCCTGCCCAAGTTTTGAATAAATTTAAGACAGAGGTTGACATCATGTGCCCTGTGGGCCAGTTCATAGATCTGCAGGGCTCTGCCTATACCTGTGCCTAAACTGGGGCTGAACAGTGGCAGTGCAGGCGCAGATTTCAACTATGTGACTCTGGCAGGGACACAGGAAAGCTCCCCTGATTTTGATGTGTGGCCAAAGTCACCTGGCCCACTCTGGACTGGAGCCACGTTGTTCCACTCATGGCTTGAAAAAGGATACTAGCCCCAAGCTAGGACATCCAAGTATATATTTGAGGTACAGACAGTTCAAGTGTCCTAATTCCCAGCAACAAGCTTCAGCTAAAAGATGATTCTCTGTAGTATGTTTGTTATTTGCCCTGAAATGCTAATTTGTCTATCATGTTCACTACAGCTTTTAACCACTTTGAAATTATATCCAGTTCACAAAGTATATTCACTTGAAAAATTAAGTTGATTCCTTTGAGGACTGCTGTACAAACAAAAAAGCAACAGACACTTGCAAAGCTAGTACTAATCCTCATGTTATGAGGTATTCTACTATCAGAGAAGTTAGAATCACATTGCAATATTTATTATTGCATTATTTATTATTTATAAAGCACTAAATAATATTTAAGACATATACAATACCAAAAGACCTGATTTGACACTATAAGAATGCAATCCAGACACTTGGCTGACGACACATAACTTATGCAAGTCTAAAGTGTCAGGTCACAGGTGTTCTGATACTTGTGTTCAAGAAAGCAAAAGTTAACTATGGATATGAAAACATGCGCAAAAGTACTCAAAGTCGTCGTCACGTATTCAAAACAGGATTTCATAAAATGTCATGGTTTACCTGTAATACACCAGGGGAGGGGTGGGGTGTTATTTTTTTTTGAACGTCTAGTATTCAGAAATCCCATTCAGTTGCAACCTAAACCTACAGTATCTTGAAGATTTTGTGCATCTAAATTTCTGTCAGTGGGCATGTTATGGAGGAGTGTCTTGAGGCTAAAATGTTGAGAACCACTGGTCTAAAATCCAACTTTTTTGCCAAGACTACTGAAGTGGATGCTCTTAGTAATAAGATTGCATCCCAGTACTGGTGAGTTTACTTTGATAGTTGCTATTGCTTTGGTATCTAAAACCTGGTATTGTGGTCTCCTGCTTGGATGTAAATTGAGTATCCAAAGATCTGGCATGGAACCTAATCCTTTCCTTCCCCACACCACCTCAGAATCAAGTAAGTTCTGGTAACAAAAAGATCTTCAAAAGGAAATCCTGAACTCTCCCTGCATCAGCAATATGGCACGATTGGGATCAGTTCTCTGATCCCACAAATCATGCTCCTGCCTTGCTTGTATGGCATGCCAGGAGGTGTGATTGGGATCTGATCCCATTGCACTCTCAAATTAATCTGTCAGGGGCCACATGTGGACAACTTTTACATTTTTTCCAGGGATAGAGAGAAAACATTTTCTTGTAAAATACTTACTAGTGATCTGAAGCTGTGATTTCATGGCAAAACCACTAGAAGATCCTGACCTGGAACCACTGCCAGCCATAATCCAGATAGGCTAGACCTTGGAACCTGAAAAAGGATGCAATGAAAATATTTTAAGCCTCATAACATCAGTAGCTAGAGCATCAGAACAAATACAGAGCGCTCCAAATTCTGCATCAAAATGCAGTTATCATGTCTTGGTCTGCAAAGTTATGTTTATACACCATGCTCGACTCAATAAGTACACTGTCATCTTATGATAACACTGTCATTTTATGAGGCACTCACAAAGACTTTTTATTAGTAATCTGCTTTTTGTCATACGCATATGATGCAGTGAACAAAGAAAACACCACGCTTATTTAATTTCCAGTGATTTTCTTGTTTTCCCTAGCTGTAAGAGATATATTTCATTTATCAGGTAGTCAGTACACAGTTTACACCAGGAGTGGGAAATTATTTTGGCTAGGGGGCCACTTTATGAGTTTTAGTGAGCTGTCAAGGGCCACACCCCTGGTCGCCATCTTGGGACCAGAAGTCCAGAGCCTTAATCCCTGACCTTTGCTAACAAAAGTCGCTCCCCTTTGGGAGGGAGGAGGAAGTACTCCTTTGCGGGAGGGGAACTGGAGAAAACTAAAACATATAGTAGATATTTGACTTTTAGTATAACCCCTGCCTGCCTCCCTTTCTCTACCTAGTGCCTGGAGTGCTGCAGCAGGGACACAAGAAAGAGCTGTTGGAGGTTGGGGGAGCTGAGCAGTTCCCTGGGCGGCTGCAGCAGTGGCAACAGTAGCTCTATTTGGAAGCTGGGGCAAGAGCCCTCCCATGCACAAGGGTGGGAGTACAGTACACTATTATTGGGAATAGGGAAGGCTCGGCCCCATGAGGAGGGCAGCAGGATCAGCCATGGGCTGAACCAGGTAGAAATAATTGGTGGGAAGCTGTCCACAGGCTGGATGAAAATCACCTGGTAGGCCAGATCCAGCCCACCCCCAATTTACACCATTACATTTTGACTACTTACAGACATTCAGTTTCTCCTGAGGGAGTCCCTGCTTTCCCAGGAGAAATCAGAAGTGTACAGATATTCAGGCATTTTCTCTCAGAGTAAAAATGGTCACTCCAAGAGAAAAAACAACCTGGGAACAACCAGGGTTAAATCACTTCCAGGACAGTTTCTCCTGGGAGAGTGAATTCTGTATATACTGGCAATGCAAGCTGGGTGTTCTGGGTTTAACCAAACTACCAAAATGGGCAGTCTGGATTAGCCAAATCAGCGCTGCCTTGTTGCCAGGCAGATGAAGCGAGTCTATAGAGCATACCCAAGAGGTGTGCAACTGAGTGTGCAAATAGGGCAGACGACACAAAGTTACAGACATTTTGGAGGGTAGAACTAGGACCCAGAATGATTTGGACTGGCTGGAGGAACAGGCAACAAAAACAATCAGATTAAATTTGACGAAGAGAAATGGAAAAGACTGAGAAGTCTACAGAACTTCAGAAAAGGACCTGGAAGTTATAATGCACCACAAACTGAATGTGAACCAACAGTGTGCTCTTGTTGCAAAAAAAAGAGCAAACATATTGGGCTTTATTAACAAGAGGGTCACTTAACAAGGGAATTGATTCTTCCACTATTTGGCAGTGGTGATGTCTCACTTCAAGTACTGCATCTAATTTTAGGTCCCTCACCTCAAAGATAAGCATAAGTTAGAATCCAGTGAAGAGTAGCAAAAATGATTTGCTTGTCCCATTTCATCCACTCCATGGTCAGGTTTAAAGAGCCCAGTCTACCCTGTCGGCAGCCAGTCTAAGAGCGGAGTCTCAAGAGATAGACAAAATAGATGATCTCCTATGCTCTGACACCTGTCCTCTGACACTTATCCTCCTGCTAGCTGACACCAACCCAGACACAGTGGGGCTCACAAATGTGGTGGGACCCAACACACGACTGGGTGGTAAATATCAAGGGCTACAGGCTGTACAGGAGGGATAGGACAGAGATGAAAGGTGGGCATGTGGTGCTGTCCATCAAGGAGGTATACACATCCTCAACAAGTAGCACTGGGTTAGAGGAGGGGCACACTGAAGTGCTCTGGGTTAGAATACAAGGGAGTTGAGGGGAAAGGGACTTAACGATGGGGGTCTGCTACAGACCACCCAACCAAGGGGAAGAGCTAGACCAGGAATTCTTAAGTCAGCTCACAGAGGTAGTTAGGTCAAAAGAAATGGTCATCATGGGTGACCTGAACTTTCCAGACATCTGCTGGGAAGAGCAGTCAGCCAGGTCTGATTGCTTGCATAGGTTCCTAACCAAAATACAGGACCTCCATCTAATCCAGGAGGTGCACAGCCCCACCAGGGGATATGCCTTGTTGGACCTGATCCTGGCCACAGGCGATGACCTGGTGAGGGGCCTGTGGGCGCCACCAGGGCGACAGCAATCATCGCCTGTTGAAATTCACCATCCAGTGCAAGGCAGCAAAATCTTGCAGCAAGGCAGCAGCCCTGGACTTCAGGAGGGTGGACTTCAATGAGGTAAGAACAGTCGGGGAGACACCGAGGTCCCAGAGGGGAAGGGAGTCGGGTGTCCAAGAAGAGTGGTCGTTCCTTAAGGAGACGATCCTCCAAGCCCAAAAGGAGGAATTGTCGACACGGATCAAAGGAGGCAAGAGGGCGCAAAAGCCCCCATGGCTTACCAAAAGCATACGGGAACGTCTCCTAGCTAAAAGGGAGGCGTATACCCAATGGAAGAAAGGGCCTGTCACCAGGGAGGACTATACTGCAGCTGCTTGGAGCTGTAGGGGGGCGGTCAAGAAGGCCAAGGCAGAGATGGAACTGGGACTAGCTACCTGGATCAAGGACAACAAGAAGTCCTTTTTTAAATACATAGGGGGTAAAAAGAAGGTACCGGATAACATGGGGCCTCTGCAAAACACATTGGGAAATCTAGTTGTCACACCAGACGACAAAGCTAACCTATTAAACAATTACTTTGCCTCCATTTTCCTGAGCAGGCACTGGGTTATCCCTGCCACCGGGACCCCTGTAAGCCCCAGGGGAGGTGCACCCAGACCTAGGGTCAGTGAGAATCTAGTCGGGGAACTTCTGGAGGGACTGGATGTATAAGTCAGCTGGTCCTGATGATCTCCACCCCAGAGTGCTGAGGGAATTAACAGAGGTCATTGCAGGACCCCTGGCCCAGCTTTATGAGCACCTGTGGTGCTCTGGTGTTGTGCCAGAGGACTGGAAGAGGGCCAATGTGGTTCCCATTTTCAAAAAAGGGAGGGAGGAGGACCCAGGAAACTATAGGCCAGAGAGTCTTACCTCAATCCTGGGTAAGCTTTTTGAGAGAATTATCATAGCACGTGTCCAAAAGGGGCCAGCAGGGGAGATTATGTTTAGGGGCAACCAACATGGGTTCATTAGAGGCAGGTCCTGTCAGACCAACCCAGTGACCTTCTATGACCAGGTCACAAAATCCTTAGATGCAGGGGTAGCAGTGGACGTAGTCTTTCTGGAAGGCCTTTGACACTGTCTCTCACCCCATTCTCATTAAGAAAACTAGGGGACTGCGGCATTGACATCTACACAGTCAAATGGGTCACTAACTGGCTGGAGGGCCACATCCAGACAGTGGTGGTGGATGGGTCTTATTTGACCTGGAGGGATGTGGGCAGTGGGGTTCCGCAGGGCTCGGTCCTCAGGCTTGCACCATTCAACATCATCAGTGACTTGGACAAGGGGGTAAAAAAAACCCTGTTTAAATTCACAGACAACATTAAGATGTGGGGGGAAGTGGGTGCACTAGAAGGGAGGAACAGGCTGCAACTGGACCTAGACAGGTTACAGAGGTGGGCAGATGAGAACAGGATGGGTTTCAACACTGACAAGTGCAAGGTGCTGCACCTGGGGAAGAAGAACCAGCAGCATTCCTACAGGCTGGGAAACTCTCTTCTTGTCAGTGCAGAGGCAGAAAAGGATCTTGGAATCATTACTGATGCCAAAATGAACATGGGCTTGCAGCATGGGGATGCAGTCAGGAAGGCCAACTGCACCTTGTCATGCATCTCAAGCAGGTCCAAGGAGGTGATCCTGTCCCTCTATGCCACATTGGTCAGGCCGCAGTTGGAGTATTGAGTCCAGTTCTGGGCGTCCCACTTCAGGAGGGATGTGAACAACATGGAGAGGGTTCAGAGGAGGGCCGCTCACATGATCAGGGGGCAACAGGGCAGGCCAGCCCTATGGGGAGAGGCTAAGGGAGCTGAACCTGTTCAGCCTCCGCAAGAGAAGGCTGAGGTGGGGGGATCTAGTGGCCTGTTACAAACTAGTCAGAGGGGACCAGCAGACATTGGGGGAGTCCCTGTTCCCTTGAGCATTCCCAGGAGCGACAAGAAACAACAGTCACAAGCTGGCAGAGGGTAGATTTAGACTAGATATCAGGAGGCACTACTTCACTATTACGGCGCCTCGGATCTGGAACCAACTTCCAAGAGAAGTGGTGCTGGCTTCTACCCTGGAGGTCTTTAAGAGGAGGCTGGATTAACACCTTGCTGGGGTCATTTGACCCCAGTACTCTTTCCTGCCATGGCAGGGGGTTGGACTTGTTGGTATGGTCGGAAGAGACCTGAATAGATTATCTATAAAACTACAAAACCTCCTGCAGCCAAGCTGTTTCCAAACACACTGGCACTGCTTTTCCTCTGGGTTAAAACAGCAAAGGTGAAAGGAAGACACTGGTATGTGAATAGTTCAGTGTCTCCATATACACTACCCAGGCTTTTTAAACCCTGAAAAGTAGGGCTGGATTAACACACAGACAAACTAGACACATACCTAGGGCCCTGAGCTGGGGTGGGAGGGCGAGGGTAGGCACCGGTCTTTCCCTCTGTGGCAGCAATGCAAATGGCCCCATCTGCCTCTCTTCCCTTCCCCACCATCCACCAATCTTACCATCACAGAGGCTGCTTTCTAGCAGCAGCCCTAAGCCTCACCCCCATTAGGCAGCTCATCTAGGAGGGTAGCTCCCTGCTAGTGTGTTCACTCCTAGGGCCCCCCCCCTCCCGTGAGGGGCACATACTCCCCAGATGTATGCAGTGTAGAGGCAGGATGCACGCAGTGGGTTTGTGGCTCCCTGCCCTGCTACCATCCCCCAGGGGCCTCTGTGGCTCAGGACGGCAGTGCAGATTGAGGTGGGGAAGCTTGGTGCTGTCACCATTAGGCCCCTACCACCATGGCAAAGCACCCCTTGCCTGCCTGGCAGCAGTGGAGGTAGCGGTGCAGAGCTGTGCCCCACACCGCTGCTGGGTGGGTAGGAGGCTGCAGACCTGAGTCCCTGGTCCCATAATCTTGGCACCTGGGGGCCGCCCTCTGGCAGAGGGAGGGGAAGGGAAGAGGGCTGTGGATGGGGAGTGGAGTGGGGGGGGAGGGCAATGGCATGGGCAGGGCACTGGTATATCATGGCTGCTCAGCACCACAAAGTAGTGAGGGGGGCAGTTGCAGCTGGACCCATGTCCTGGTGAGCCACAGGGCAAGTGGTACTTATTTTCCATGATAAAAAAGCCAAAAATCAAATGCCAAAATTTATAGGCATTTAGAATTTATTTTACTATAGTGACTGAGGTACTGGTAAGCTTCCAAAGTGCTTTCAAGTTGTAAATATAGCAATAAAACAGTGCGTTTAACTGATACTTATGTATATAGTGGCATATAGTTTTAAATTTGTATGCATCTCAGGATTAAATCATAGCTTGCTAATACATGTACTTATTCACAGTATTCGTAAGAACTTTTCACAGAAAAAGATTCTAGCAGCTACAGTACAAACATGGTCCCAGTCCTGTAAACACTTAAACACATGAATACCATGCAGCTGCATACATGTAAACATTTGCAGAATCAGTATTTAAAACCCTTCTAAAAATGTATTTTGTTGGTGTATTTCATGTGCTTATAAATCCACTAATTTAGTATTAATAATGAGATAAAGGATTGTTGTATAATCAGTCAGTTCTCCTAGCTGCTGTGAAGTCAGATTCAAATGCCCCCCTGCTCCCCCATTTTGTGGCGGCGGAGTTCACAAAAGATTATTTTTGGCCAGAAAAATATCTAGTCTAAAATTTCTTTACTATTACTTCTATTTCTCCCCAAAATAATCCTACTTGAAAAGACATTTTTAAACCAAAAATTACTACACTCTCTTAAAATATTTAAATAAAAACAAAACAAAACCTAACTTACTGAATACATAAGACTAGGAGAAAAAAACAAAACAAAAAGGTACGGGTTACAGCCTGCATGCTTTTTCACATGAAGAAACAAATCAGGGAAAACATCTAACTTTTGAGATGAAATTACATAAAAAATGGCCCAATAGGTAACACATTACATTAAGGGGTTGACCCTATGGGAAACCAAAGCAGCTACGCTGCTAGGTACAAGAGATTTGTAACCATTTGATCAAGAGCAAAGGTATTTATCTAGTGAAGAGGCAATGTATCATTCATTATTTTCTAACACACTAAACAGGTACTTTGGTGAGAAGCAGAGATGTTCATAATTACTTAAATGAAAAAAGGTAGAAAAAGATGTACCAAATTTAATGTACAAGTCCTACTGAGTTACAAACCTACTGTATTTTCTTGGGTACAACACATTTTTTCCAAACAACAGCTATTGGAAATTGCTGTGCACATTATATGTAACAAGTTTCTGCCAGTTACAGACAAAAGTGAAAGTAAAATCTACACAAGACTAACAGTGAGCAGAACAATGGTCAGGATCTGCTTAGCAGCAGCAGCAGCAGCTAAGAAATAAAACTACAAGGAAAGATTTTTTTAAAATTAATTGGGCCTTTTAAGAACAAGGTGCATGTTATATTCCAGAGTATGTTATATGGCAACAAAATATGGTACGTTTTACAAGTAAATAAAATCACTACTATCAACCAATACATCATTCTTTAGAAAAATAAATGAAAAAATGGAAAAAAAAAAAAA
>JAGPOW010000797.1:26053591-26068045 GCA_030014935.1 Caiman crocodilus | reverse complement strand
AAAAAAAAAAAAATCAAGACTCCCTACTTTAGTGTTTCTCAACCCGTAGGCTCAGACGCAAAAGTGGGTCACAAGAATATGAGAGGGTTGCAAACAAACTTTAAAAGTAGATTCTCCTTTAAAAGGAGAGAAACATGGGAAACTGGCTTTTCCTTTGCCAGCTGGCAGAGTTCCAACCTCAAGGGGGTGCTTTGGGCCCCCCATACCCCACACACAGGGGGGCTGGGATCTGGGGGCAGGGGACAACAGGTCAGGAGTGAGGGGTACTGGCTCTGGATTGGCCAAAGTTTACAAATGGGTCCTGGTACAAAAAAAGGTTGAGACCCGCTGCCCTACATAACCATCTAAATCATGGGTGGGCCAGATCTTGCCTGTGGAGGGGCTTCATCCAACCTGCTGCAGGTCCCTTAGTCCCACTCAGCTATGGTGCTGCTCAGCAGTGGTGCATCCTGCCATCCCTTGGGTATGCAGAGTGGCTGGAGTGGCTCTGCAGCTGGACTGCCACTGCGGTCTCCTCCAGCCTTGTGGTAGTGGCGGGTACCAACACACACAGACCTAACCTCATATGCCGTGCCAGCTCCCAGCTCGCCCATCTGGACTAAGCAGCAGCACAGGACAGAAACTCAGGGAGCAGCAGTGGCAGCACAGAGCAGAGACAGGGCAGACCCATGTGAGCTCTGGGTGGCTGCATCAGGATGCACCAGCAAGGGAGAGAGGCTGCTTTTACCCAGTGCTGAGCAGCAGCAGCACCACAAAGAAACTGTTGCTTGGTGTGGGGCAAAGCAGCCTCTTCTCCTTGCTGCTGCCGAGCAGTTCTCACTGCAGCTGTCCGGAGCCCACCGTGTACTGGGCTGCTGTCAGCTCAGTCACCACTGCCTCTGGGCTGCCTTGTGTGGCAGCAGAAAGCAGCCTCAGGGCAGTCTGGTACAGAGCGAGTTCTGGGCGGCTGCACCAAAAACTGCCCACGGGTGGTGAGGGGGAGGGGCCACTTTCTCCTGTCCCAAGCAACACTTTCTGCCCTGCTGCTGCTCAGCCTTGTCAGGCAAGCTTGGAGATGGTGCAGGGTGTTCTGGATCAAGCTGCATGCACTGGTACCTGCTGGGGCCCAGTGGTGGCAGCCCTGCTACAGGGCTGGGGCCCACAGTGGTGGCAGCTGGAAATAGCTGTCCTGCGTGCCCAGGGACAGCAGATGCACTTGTAGGTTTCTTGGTTTTTGTCATCTTTTTGGTCTGTTTCAAAATACTGCTCAGTAGTAATCATGGATTTTTATTTGATTATTGTAATAATTTTCCAATTGGCTGACTGAACTGCCTGGCAGCAGCAAGGGGAAAGAGGCTGCTTTGGCCCACGCTGAACAGTTTTCTTTGTTGTGGTGCCGCCAGTGCTGCTGCTCAGCTCAGACAGGAGAGAAACTGCTGCTCAAGAGCCCCAAGGCTCTGTCCTTGGACCAATACTGTTTAATATCTTCATCAGTGATCTGGATGAAGGGGTTGAAAGCACCTTGTCCAAATTCACAGATGACACTAAACTATGGGGTATAATAAACACAGTGGAGGGTAGGGAGTGAATCTAAGCAGATCTGGACAGACTGGGGAAGTGGGCAGATCAGAATAGGATGCATTTGTCCTTGTTAAATTGCAAGGTGCTGCACCTGGAGAGAAAATCTCCAACACACCTATAGACAGGGGAGTACCATTCTGAGCACCACAACAGTGGAAAGAGATCTGAGTCCTGGTTGATGCAGAAATGAACATGAGCCACCAGTGTGACAAGGTAATAAGCAAGGCTAACCGCACTCTTTCTTCCATCAGCAGGTGCATCACAAGCAAGTCAAGAGAAGTGATAACTCCCCTCTACGTGGCATTGGTGAGGCTGCAGATGGAGTACTGCGTCCAGTTTTGGGTGCTGCACTTCAAGAGGGATATGGTAACCTTGAAAGGGTTCGGAGGAGGGCTACCTCATATAGTTGAGGGCCTTCAGGTAAGACCCTATGAAAACAGACTGAGGGACCTGAATCGCTTCAGCCTCCACAAGAGAAGGCTGAGGAGTGATCTTGTGGCTGCCTACAAACTTATGTGGGGGGGGCGGGTCACCAGGGAATAGGGGACACTGTTTACCAGGGTGTCCCGCAGGGTTACCAGAAATAATGGCCACAAACGGAAGAAGAACAGATTTAGTTTGGACATAAGGAAGAAGTTCTTTATGGTAGGGGTTGCCAAAATATGGAATGAGCTTCCAGGGGAGGTGGTGCTTTCCCTTACCTTGGAGGTGTTCAAGAGGAGATTAGATAGGCATCTGACTGAGCGCTTTTTCCTGCCTGGAACAGGGGGTCAGATCCAATGATCTACCAGGTCCCTTCTAACTTTAGAAATCTATGAAGTCATACACATATAGCTAGCTTCTATACTAGGAAATTTTTTAAGCAAACATGTCTGAAGTACATCAGGAACAAACTAAATATATTCAGTGGAAAATGAAGAAAATTATATTTTCATTTTGTTTTAAATGATAATAGCTAAGTTACTGCTTGTCTTTAGACTACTGTCATTAGTGGATGCAAGAGTACAAAACATTTAAGTTACATTTCCAGCAAGCTTGTTAATATTTTTAAATTTGTTTTAACCTTGTTTTGAATCATGAATAACTAGGAACAACTTTTACAAAAGCCTCAATTGTCAAAAATGGAAAAGAAGTTTTGGACCTGATTTTACAAGTAACAGCTGGAATTCATGGATCCTGACACTTGCACAGGAATACAGGTCTTACTCATGACACACATGGCTGGATGCAAAGCAGCAGCAGCACAGGGTGGCAGCAGTAGCTACCATGTGCAAGCTCCACCTCCCCTTTGCATCCAGCTGGCTGGACAGTGCCTGTGTGGCCTGCAGAGGGGTGCTGTAGCTGCCCCCCCCATCCTCTTACAAAGGTGGCAGTCTAGGGTGGTGGCCTTCCCAAGCAGCTGTAAGGATGTGTGTCCCCCAGTTGACAACCCCCGTCTTGGCACTCGCACACCTTCCTCCCTTCCTAAGACCATTCTGCAGACATCTGTGCAGGCAAATCTCCTATGTTTAACTGAAACGTGCTTTGAAAACCCTTTTAGTTGAGCTGTTTGCATCAGTTTATCTTGGTTTAGCTTAACCTATTCCAAAGCTGTCTGTACTGAACTGAAATATTTCAGATGAGAGTAGGTATAAGTAAATCCTTGCAAAAGGCAATGGGGAAACATGAACTTATTTAAATTGCATCTGAAAATGAGCCCAGTTCTCTCATGTGGACAAGCCTTTATTAAGCTACTTAGTTAATGAAAGTTCAGTGAATTATAGAATCCACTTCACATTCTTACCTGGCTTAAAATATCACTTTATTTACACTATGCAAGTACAGTACAATTACTATTTTGAGTTTATATAAACACACTTATTTACATTGCTTTTTCAACTAACTGATGCAGTCAAAATATTATCGCAAAAATGCAAGTATTAAAATAATAGGTATAAGATTTTGATTAATCTTGAGTATCAACTTTAATTTTGAAAATAAGATTTGTAAAGTAGAAATATTTTTGTGACATTAAGTCAATAAATCACATACTTTTTTGTTTTATCATCCTTTTGTGGGCGTTAAGCAGCTCTTATAAATTAATATGAAAGGAAGTAATACATTCCTCAAGAAGAGATTAGACTAAGTCTTCCAGATAAGAAGGTGAAATACTGTTGACAATCTTTCACTTAATATGAACGTTGTATTTTTCTTAAGAATGGAGAGCAAAATTAAATACAGATATATCATTTCTTTCCTCTTCCCCTCCTCCCCCAACTATGAATGTCTCTCTTGATAAAGTTTGCATTTTGTGACCAAATCTTTGATAGGATATATTTAAAGAATTTAGTAAACTCAACTTAAAAATTTGCCTATTTTTAAAGTGTTAGTAGTAGATCCAGGTACTGCACCTGCCCAAGCTCCTCCTTTTTTCCTATGGCTTCACAATGTTGTGTTCTTTTCTATTCATTTGATAGTGCATCTTTACATTTGTTTGGGATCTCCAATTTTTAGAAAAAAAAGTATTCAAGTTTGTACTCCAGCTGGGCAGCATGGTGAGTAGCACCATGCAGTTAAGTCTGTGGAGGGGAAGGGATGCGGGGAAGCAGACTGAGGCCCTCACAGTGAGGGAGGGAGTGGGGCAAGGACTCCAGGGCAGAGGGACAGAGCTACGGGTGACTTGTCCAGGGGATCAGCATCCTAGTGCTTAAAAGTGGTGCCGGAATGCTTGAACTAAAGCTCAATAAGCTGCCATCACCATTTTTAAGTGCTGGGACACTTTTAACCGGAGCAGGAGCTGAGCAGGACAAGTGTGAAGGAGGGCTGCCTGCTGCGAGTTCACCTCTTTGCCCTGCGAGCTGCACACCAGCCACACACCCCCTGCCCATCTGGCAGCTGGGGCGGCAGCAAGCTGTGCCTCCCACTGCTGGACAATAGGGGGCATAGCATGGCCAGCGTGAAGCTCTTGGGGCAAAGGCAGGAAGATAAAAAGCCCTGAGCCCACAGTGGGCAGCCTGCCTCTGCCCTCACCCCACTCCAGTTAGAAGTAACCAGGTGCTTAGAAATGATGGTGGCAGCACTTGAACTAAAGCTCATTGAATGAGCTTTAGTTCAAGCGCCCCAGCCACCATTTTTAAGCACTAGGATGGTGATCCCCTGGACAGGCCACTTACAGCTGTCCTGCTCCTGAGGTCCCATTTTTTGCCCTGCCCCACCCTCCCCCTCACTTTCAGGGCCTTGATCTGTCCCTCCCTTTCCATGCCCCTTCCCCTCCACAAACTTACCTGCAGAGCACTGCTCTCCACACTGCCTGACTGCATTCCTGTAAATTAGTTATCAGATCAGTACTGTCTGATATCTGTATCAGCCAAGAAAATCTTTATCATTGTACCCATAATTATGAATAAGATAAATAGCTGGGTAATGAATATCAATTAAGTCAGTGTTCAATAAGACTAATATAAGCATCAGTTTATAAAGCACAACGCCTTTCAGAAATAAGACACAATATTTCAGCAATACTTACAGTATTACAGCTACTATTCAGTATTAATTATAAAAAACTAAAAACATGTTTCAGACAGCTGAAATAGTCTCAACCATGTAAACATAGGCAGCACCATAAAAGGTATATCTATACTGCAAGTGAAGGTATGATTGCAGCAGAAGTAGAGACAGTCCTGCTAGCTTAGCTTTAGTTAGCACAGGTAACAAAAGCAGCAAATAACTTCATCAGGAGTTTTTATAAGCCTGCCAAGGATACTGGGTTCTTATTTAAGTTGTTAATGTGCACTTAAGTCCACATATCTGTATCTTCACTGATAAAGCTAACCCATGCTAGTTAGACTAACCTAGCAAGAGTATGCCTTTTCATACCTTCAACCTGCTCCACAATCGTGGGCGCTGACCCTTTTGGCAGGTGACAAGGCAAATCCTACACCCTCCCTGATTGACACTATGATCCCCTTCCCCTTTCTGCTCCATGCTCTCTCCCCATGTGCCAGAAAAGAGACTGCCTGTGCTGCTTGTGGCATATGAAACACATACTCTGGGCTGGTTACAAAGTTAATATTCTGGTTGTTCTTCTGATCTGTTCAGTCAGTGCAGATTCAAGCACAGAAAGGGACATCTCAGAGCCACGCTACTGTACCAGCAACAGGAAGACTGTAGTAGGATAAATGCCTTAAGCCAATGGTGCCTGACCTTTTCAGCCCGTTGGCTGGATGAGCGAGTAGTGCCAACTCTGAATATGGGCACAATGCAACCTGTAGTACTGGCCCACCTGGGCCCCAATGCAGCCTGATGTTCCTGTGCAGCTGCACTGGACGGCACATTGCTGTAGCTCCCCCAACAAACTTCCAGATTTGTGGGGAGACCCACACACTGGATTACATGGTTCTATGGGCCAGGAGTTGAGCACCCCCTGTCTTGTACTGTTTTCCCATTATTAATAAACTTTCAGTTTGGTACTCATTTAGGATGACAGTACTGCACCGCTGATGAGAAAAAGAAAAAGAGTATAAAACAGCTAGATCAGATAGCCTACCCAGCTTCTCCCATGTGATATAGGAAACATTTGACTTCTTAATTCTTAAGGTGGTACACTAGAAAGAGGCTTCAACTTCAGAAAGGCTGAAATAACTGTTCTGAGATGGTTATTAGTATCTTTCCTTGTGGGCAATCTACTTAGAGCTGCTGCTTCTCTTCCCTTTCAATAAGCACTAGCCTATCATATAGAGCAACAACTTTCTCCTTATACTTGTATGCTGAAAATGAGGCCATCTGAAGTTGCTTTAAATTAAATCCCCCTTTAAAATTTATTTGGTACTTGCGTAACTTTCCATAAAAATGGACAATTACTTGGCAAGACTAGTTCTTTTCTAAATATACACACACTTAGCCACCAAACCTTTCTGAACTTAACAACATCACAGAAGGAATAACAGAGGTGCAGGGGAACACATGGATTAGCTAAAAACTGGAAAAACAAGTTTTCTGTCCTTCTATATGAAACAAGCATGTGAGTGACGACACTGTAGCTATATACTTGGTTAAGCTCCAAATTCTAACTTTTTACCTAAATACCTAGAAGGAACATTCTTGATCAGTACTACAAATGGCATAGATTAGTAAAACTGGCCAATCAAGTTAGTGTGCCTCAAGAGAAAGGAACCCTCATAAGAGCCTTGCTTGCAATCCAAATAAAATCTGACTCTAGGTCTCCTGAACCAAACAAGATATGCCAAAAATCTATACGATGCAATTAATCTTAATGTCTGTACATAGAAAGCTACTTTTACAGCTTGGATCCAATTAGAACAAAGCCCTGTGACGTTAAGGAATTTTAATCACTAGCACCACACCATGGAAAATTTGAAGAGCAAGAAAGAGAAGGTGAAATGACAACTAAATATGCTCCTGCTAGCATACCATTCCTCCCCAGAAGTAAAGTACTCCGAGGCAAAAAGTGGAGGCAGCAAGGATGGGAGATAAGAGGAAGAGCAGCCCTTATCTCACACTGACATATGAAAGTAGTTGGCCGCTTGGATTTTATATTTCTGTACCTCTGAATTAAGACTTAATGGGTTCAATGTCTTAAAAAGGGGGCTAGTTGTTACTCTTCGTGCATTCATATACAGAAGGATGAAGATTTTCATGTACAGAATTAATGTATTTAATTCCATGAAGCCTAACATAGAAAACATTTAAAAGCACTGCGGTAGACATCTAAAGCCATCTGTGAAGATTAAATTATACTACTTACTTCACCTGCTTCCTTGTCATGATGCAACCCAATTTAAAAAGGAAGGTAATATTGTATATATAAGCAAACAGCTATAACTGGTTTGTGATCAGAATCTCAGAATAAGATCAGTGCTCAAAGTGACTATCTCCGAAATGGCAGCTGCAAACCGATACATCAGTCCAGCTTCCATTTCAAAAGCATCCCCGTTTCCACAGGGGACCATTATTGGTGGTGGATGGGTAGGAGTAGAAGAGAACTAAACTAATCCCTGTTATTAGATATAGATATAGTAATAAGACGTTTTGTAGTTATGCAGAAATAACTACTGTGAAATGTTAGGACTGGCATAGAGGCTAGACCAGATGAATGGTTATCATAATCCCTTCCTACTTACAGGAATAAAGAAAGCACTATTTTAAAACAGCTTAAACAATAATTGTGTTTAAATCAAAGCTGATTCCAGTTGTAATGTTTAAATACAGACGTTTCTGTGGACATATTTTCATCAGCACCACAGATTCACTGACAGTACTAATAACAGAACATAAGTGCAGAATATAAGAGCTTCACTACTCCCAGAAATGAACACAAATTACATTCTTGTTAAGGTCAGGAATTAGTTCCATGAACACTTAACTATTGCAGCAATGCCTCTTCTATTGTTACAAAATGACGGCTAAAGAGCAATATTGTTGTCATAGGCCAGATGTAGGCAGGCAGGTTACAGCATTATCTGTGAAGGTTTAGATCTTCCACTTACTCTATTATAGACTAGGGGTCTATCCGGCCTGCAGGGCCCCTAAAAAATTTAGAAAGATTAATATTAAATCAGTCTTTGGTTCCTGTCAAAAGTGACAGGAACCAGGGGCAGCAGGACCCAGGGGACGCCCTGGAGGGCTCCTGCAACAGCAGGGTCCCCCCAGTCAGAAGCCCCAGAAGGGACCATGTGGCTGCACTGCACCAGAAATTCAGGTAAGGGAGCAGGGGTGGGGGAGGACCCCAGGCAGGGAAGGAACCAGGGGAAAAGTGACCCCTCCCCTGCCCCATGCCCAGCACCCCATGCAGCAGCTGCTCACAGTCTGTGCAGGGCTGCTCTGAGCAGACTCAGGCAGCCCCACATGGGCTGCAAGCAGCTGCAGCATGGGTCGCTGGGCACAAGGCAGGGGAGAGGCCACTTTTCCCATGCTTAGCACTAGCTTGTAACCCACCCCTGCAGCCAGTCTGTGCTGGCTCTGGGCTCACCCATTGGGGCTGTGCATGGTGACAGCAGCTGCAGCCCCCACTTGTCGTGCCAGGCAGGATTTGCTGCTGCTGCCGCCCGCCTGGAGCTTGTGCGCTGGGCAGCACAGAGGCAGCAGTGGCAAACACTGCCCAGTGGGGCAAGTGGGGGGGTAGGGCCACAGCTGCTTCTGCTGCAGAGCAGCCCAACAGGCTAACCTAGAGCTGGTGTGGGGCCCAGGCTGGCTGTGGGGATGGGTTACAAGCTGGTATTGAGCACAGGGAAAAGTATCCCCTCCCTTGCCCCATGGCTGACGCACCATGCTGGAGCTGCTCACTGCCCATGTGGGACTGCTGGTTGTCTGCTCAGGACAGTCTTGCACGGGGTGCGAGCAGCTGCAGCAAGGAGTGCTGGCCATGGGGCAGGAGAGGGGCTGCTTTTCCCCATGTTCAGCACCAGTTTTTTCCCTGCCAGGGAACAGAGGGTCTGAGCTGCACACTGTCCACGGCCTGTACTGTGGGGCTGTGGGGGGGGGTTACTGAGAGTGAGTGGGTGCATAAGGCCCTCACCTGTGTCCCGGGCCCAGCACCAGCGGGGCTCAGAGCAGGGCAGCAGGAGTACAGAGTCCTAGCCAGAAAAGGCTCAATGGAGCCAGGCCAATTCCCCACTCTCCCTGCTGGTGCAGCACAGCCAGGCTCCACAAACCCCTGCCAGCCTGCACCCTGCTCTTGGCCCCACCAGTGCTGGCCCTGAGCTACTGGTCCTAAGACATTGGGACACTGGTCTCATGATGGTGACCAGGGGGCAGGGCACCTGTCAAAGGGCAGGGCTACCCATGCGGCCCTGGACAACTTGCCAAAACTTGGTAAGCTGCCCTCCATCTAAGATAATTGCCCACCCCTGTTACAGACAATGGAAGGAATCACTTCAAAGCATATGAAGAAGGATCTTACCTAATATTCTGCATTAAAATCAAGGTCAAACAACCTTTTTTTAATGTATACACAAATTACATGTCTTACTGTAAGAAATTTTCACCTAAATTTTCAGAAAATACTAATCAAATTTACATCAAGGCTGCCTCCAGATAGCAGATGCACTTCACAGGCAAAAGGTTGTTTCCATAAGTGTATTCACTGACATCCTAAAGCAAGTTCAGCCTACAAATACATAGTAAAACTTAACAAGAGAGGACACTGGACTTATTAACAAGCTTCTATCACTGTCTCCTTTTAAAAAATAAAAGAGTCTGAATCTCTTAAATGGAACTAATTCAGGATGCAGTGAAGAACCCATCACTTGATAACTTCAGGAGTTCTCAACATCTTAAACTTTTCTTTTTTCTGAAAGGTGTCCCAGCAATCCTGGTATCTCCAAGAATCTTCAGACTCCCTTGATCCCTTCAACTTGGTAATAACAGCTTGCTATCAGAAAGTTCTACTGTGAATGCTTAATAATGATGACTATTTTGGCACTGAATATATAGTAAAGAATTTATTATGGCCATCACAATTGGTTGCTGGAAATTAGGTTAGATTCTCCCTCCCAATTCTTCTTCTCCTGAATGGTCTTATTCCTAGACTGAGTTTTGTGGAGATGCAGCTCTAAAAAGAAAAAGGCTAGCGAGTCAGGTATGCTGCATAGCCAGCTTTCGCTCAGGCAGTACTTTCTGGTTTTCCCTACAATTCCAAATTCTTATACAGGCCTAAGATTGAAGTGCTTGATTTTTGGTGCTCAATTTTTAATAAACTTCACAAGACCCCTGTAAAATGCACAGAGCATTACTAGAGGAAACAAAGACCATCTTCCAAATGGCAACCATGGAAAAGAATTATCATCAATTCTTTACTGGTAATTTATCACTGGTAAAGAAGCCAGTGTTAAAATGAATTTCTTTTCACACATGTAATTAACTTGTAGAATTCTCTGCCACAAGATACTGTGGAGGTCAATAATTTAACCAGGTTCATCAGTAGCTACTATACATGACAGGTAGAGATGCAAGCTCAACATAAGAATCTTCTTAGACCTCTGAATGCTGGAAGTTGCAATGGAAGAGAGGCAAAGGATGCATCAGTCTGGATATGCCCTGTTTAAATACTCTTGCCCTTGGCATCCACTCTGCTATTAAGACAGGAAACTGGGCTATGAATACTGTCATCTGATGCAGTATGGTAGGTCTCATGTTCTTATAAAGAAATATTTGGTTTTATTTTAGCACTTTTTCATTTTGGTCTAAAGAAATTCCATCCCAAAAACACTTTTAGGACCTTTGACAAAAAGCAGAACCATACAGGAATTACAGTATACAAAACAATGCTGAAGCAGCAGCATTTCTTTCCTTCTGTACTAATGCACCCCATTTAGCCTGTCATGTGACTCAGGTAGCTTTCCACACAGGAAATATCCCACTTTTCACAGCCTGTCCCCCACAACCCTGCACCGCCTGGAAATTCTTGTTAAAAAAAAATATGAACTTTGCAGACAGCCTAGAATATCTACAATTTTGGTCCTTAGTGAGGAAAATACAGGCAACTCCCTCCTAGCACTCTTAATTGGTTCCTAAAAAACTGAGCATTAAGCAAAACCGAAAGTATTTAATGACCCAAGATGGCAAATCTCAACTGTTTTTAATGACCCCAAATGGCAACTGCGAGTATTATAATGAAACTCGCTGAATGTTAAGGGAAATCAGTTATCAGTTTCAAATAAGCATTATAGCAGGATAGCACTAAGTGATAGTGTTAAAGGGGGGTTACCTGTATTCAAAAGGCAAGGGCTTTTGTGGAAAACTCTTCTAGAATTACCCTTCTGACTGATTCAGTAAGTAAACTATTAGCAGAATTCAAATATTATAAATATGTTTTATTTTACATCCAAGTTTCCAGGTATGACATAAATCAACAACAAATTTAGGAATGCTTAGTTTAATTACACTGATATAGTAAATCCCCACCATGTGATAAATGATATTAATGTTCTTTCAACTCATTTTATGACAATTTTAAGACAGTCTGGGAAATGCATGTATTATGCTATAATGCAGTAACTAAAATATACCATTTACTGATTGTCAGACCAAATAAAAAGAAATTAAAATATATATAATAGCTGCAAATTGGAAGCAGGAAGAGACAGCCTGGGGACAGCTAAATTAACCAAATACAAAAATGCAAGTGCATTTCTTATGATAGTTTCACTAAGGCAGATATTTGTGATGACTATGCTTATTTTAAGTTTTTCATTTTTTTTCTTTGTTCTGACAAAAGCTACTCTGCCTGTAAATCATTTATTAAAACATAATGAAATCTAAAATGATAGAAGTAAACAAAAATAAATCTCTTCCACTGTGTTATTTTCCTCCTCCATTTTTTAAAATTCAATCAGAGATGGTTTTCCCCTCAGCAAACAACAGGGATACTAGTGCTCTAAGAATTCCTGTACATCTCAAATGCAAAGCCTAACTACTTAACCAAAAAAAGCAATTGGATTAAAAAAAAAAAAAAAGGGCCATCACACACACAGGGCTATATTATAAGATAAAAGATTATACTACAATAAATTAAAACTATATTACAGAATTATAATCTGCACAGAAATAATTTTGGGCGCTTAAGTACATTATCCAATTCAAATGTGCCTATACTAAGGGGTCTGTTTTTATATAACAAAATCAATTTAAAATAAATCTGGGTAACTGGAAAACAGTAACTAGCAGATTACTTTACAGAGTATATGGCATAATATTTTGTCAGCATCATTTTGAATGAAGCAACTCTGGAGACTTCCTGCACCTCCCTCTGGAGATTATTTAAACAATTTGCAGATGTTATAACAATTTTTTCCCCTGATAACTAGCATTTCAAAATATTTTCTTATTCCTAGCTCTATACTTCTCTGCAGCACCCTAAAAAAAGTGTAGTCTTTTTCAGCAGCAGGGCAAGGGAGCAAAGGGGTTGTCAACCCCTACACATTTACCCTAGCTAGGGATTAGAGATATTAAAGTTTAACTGAGAAGTGCAATGGTAACTGGTTAGCTTACCAGTCATCCTTTAGCTTGGGGAGGGAGGGCCCAGTATGGCAGGGGAAGGTGGAAGAAGAGCTGAGTCCCAGCAGAAGTAAGAAGGCAGCAGGTGGGAAGGAGACTAGTACCCATTAGGGGCGCACAGACAGACATTTTGGCAGCTGATACCAATATGCCTCCTTAAAAATTGGCTATTGACCAATACGGATCTGATTTCTGATACAGCTGAGTCTGTTGTGGTGAAAGGGGAGGGCAAGAGAAGGGGCATGGGGGTGAACAACGCCCTTTGCTGAGAGCCAGGGAGTGGGGCTGCGGTAGGCACAGCACAGTGCCTACGTACCGCTTATCTGGTGGCTTGTCCAGCAGCTCCTGCAGCTGCTTTAGCTGCTTGTCCAGGAGGGTGGGGTGGGGGAAGGAGCAAGGCATGTACCCCCAGATCTGTGCATGGTGGGCTGCAGCTGCTGACTTGGGCTGAACAGCAGCAGCAGTGGCAGGACAAGCTGCTGGATGAGCAGCTCACAATGGCAAGAACTGCTCCGGCCCCCCCCACCAACTCCATCCTGCATCTAGGCCAGTCCCACTCCCTCCCTCACCACAGTGGGTGTTTATCTGCCCCCTCGTGCCCCTTTCCTCCAAGCTGCCAAGCTGTGCTCCTGGCTGCCTGCGTGCTGTGCTGCAGTTGTGCACATGCACAAGCATTTATCAGCCAAATTATCAGTCACTTCAGGCCAATAGTCAATTTTTTTTTATATAGGTACTGATCTGATATCAAGTTGATGCATCAGTGCACCTCTAGTATGCATAGCCTAAGAAGAAAACAGGATGCAGCCTAATGATTCATCAATTAAGCTATCAGCTGCTCATTCACAGGTGCTCTCCCCCTCCCAGCAAGGCTTTAGTAGATTGCGTTGCTGGGTGTGGTAGGGGAAGCAAGCCCACCTAGACAAATGACTCTGAGTTACTGTGCTATTTGTAAATCATTTAACCAATATAAAATTAGAGGAGGTTAAACTAATATTTTTTTAAAAAAATACTTACATCCCTACTAGGGATGTAACACATCATACTAGTAACACATTACCAATTAACATTCAGCACAGAGTGAAGGCTGGTGGGGAAGGGAAGCAGTGTGCTGCATCAGAAACAGGAAGACAGCAGAAGCAAGGAGAGGAGGGGGAGACGAGATGGGGGGGACCACTAGTACCCATAACTTATAACAGGGGAAGGAAACGTTTTTTGGCCAGAGTGCTGAAAATACCACAATGTGTACCTTGAAGGTGCCAACATGCCAGAGCCCAGAGCAGTTGTTTGCAGCCTCCCAGCTGCAGCCAGTAAAAGGACTGCTTGCAGCAGGGCTTACAGCCTCCCAGCAGCCTGCTGGTAGTAGCCTGGGCTCCGTGGCATGTGGAGCAAAACAGCCTTGAGTGCCATGCTCAGCACACATGCTGGGGGTTGCTGACCCCTGACTTATAAGGTTAAAATGGAAAACAGTGGGCAGCCTAATGACTTGTCTATTAAGCAGTTAGCTACTCATTTACAGGTGCTGGGAAGCCAGCTGGTGGGCGATAACAGGCTAGTTAATTGCCAGCAGGTGCCTTGCTAGGTGCCTAACCTTATGGACTTGATGCATGGCTCCAAAGGTACCCCTCTGCCATGCCCCATGCCACACAGATGGTATTTAGATGTTGTTTCTAGTGATGATGCATCAGTTTAGTTTGGCCTCTTCTTGTCACTGGACCCATAGCCTCAGTAACTACACCCTCTGGTGCTGGATCTCCTCACCCTGTCGCTGCACCCTCTGACATCGGGGCTACAACAACAATAACCCTGGGGTCCACACTCTATACTGAGAGAAGCTTGCTACCTTAAAAGAGATAATGTACCTTCTACTCACAAGTACTTATCAGCTTCTATAACCCCTTAATC
>JAGPOW010000797.1:26034341-26053491 GCA_030014935.1 Caiman crocodilus | reverse complement strand
TTTTTTTTTTTTATCATCCTTTTTCTGTAACTGGGTGCCCAGTTTTCAATTCCCATAAGGGTAGTTATATCTACATTAATTAGAATGTGTTTTGCAAGTAGAATTTCATGTACTAAATCAGTAAGATATATTTTTAGATTTTGTAAAGCAATCTACCATATCTCCTTCCACTAATTCTATAATGATCAAAAAAGCACTTTGGCAAGATTTTTTTTTTATAGTAATTCCCTGCTGCTTGTTATGCACTTCTAGAAGTTTAATTATTTTTAATATTAATATTTGTACATGTATGTTAGTAGATTTGGAAGTCAAAGTTAGAATGTAATTGTCAGGCTAATGTTACCACCACTATTGTTTCTACCACTCAATATGTTTTTTTTAAAATAAATTAGTGTAGCAAACAAGTTATCTTGAGCACTTTGTAATATACAAACTCTCCAACTTGTATCTGTACAGGGCATAGGTTATAGCTGTGTTGGTCTAAGGACATAGGCAGACAAAGTTCTTTGGGTAAATACAGTATCTTCCATTAGACCAACTTGGTCTGATAGAAGACATTTAAATTTACTCAAAGAACCCAGTCTACTTCTATCTGTATACATTGAAGTAGTTCAAACACCTCCTTAACATGCTTCATCAATAGCTATTTTCAGAAAGCCTACGCTTATTGCTTTGATTTATATTTATGTTGCACAAATTTCTGAACAGGAATTAACATCTTTAACTTTCTAATATTACCCGTTTTCACAGGAAATACTGGTAAAAGCACTCTACACTTTTTTTGACCTCTAATTTACAGCAGCTTGTTTTGTTTTCTTGCTGTGCTCCTACCAACACTGACTGTAAGCCTTACCTGACTGGATAGGCATGTTTTGTTACGTCCTCATTTTTCATTACAAGAACGTGATCCTTTTTTATCTTCTGAACTTTCTAAAGCCATAATGGTCACTTCTTGCTCCTTGCATGAGACTTCCTAGCAAACTGTAGTCATGTTTTGTTTAAGCCTTACTCTGGTCTGAGTATTAAGACACATGCTTTCCCACCAGTATAATCTGCCACATTAGGATATCCTGTCTGGCAAATATCTGCAGGTTTCATACCCAATAACTGAATTCACAGCCTCTTGGATTATTCCACATTTTTACTGCTTTTCAGTCTATGCATTTGGGTACAGACACATTCATGCACACTACGCTTACTCACTTTGTTTCAGATTGACTCCATTTTGTAATCTTCTTTGAAAGTTGGAAGTACATATAACAGTTTTAAGTGATGATCCCTCTTCTGTCCCTTAGGTTTAGAGATGATCTGCACAAAAGAGAAAAAAAAAACAAAAACAAAATGAGATCATTCCATTTTTGGTTCATTATGACAAACAAAGATGCCTGAAAGTTTCTCTTATAAATTTAGGTAGAAGGCTTCCTAACTTTTCTTTCTTCTGAACAGAACTTATGTTTGACTTGGTCTGGAACATTCTGAGGCTTCCACAGATCAAGTAAAATGCTGAAATAGCACATGAAGGAAAATTAAGTAGTTTTAATTACACTACAACTTGATATTTTCTAAATTTATAGCTATTTAACTTCAAATAACTGTTGTATGTTGCAGACTCAGTACCAAAAGGGAATCAAGGTATTTGTGGGGTTTAGGAGTAAGAGCAATATAATGAAGATAGGTTGCCTACCTCAAGTAAATGGCTTTTGAGATGTTCTGTGCACGTGGTCCTCTGCACAAGGGATTGCAATATCTTTACCAGCAGTATTCATTAGGGCCTGTGTATGCCCTCCACCCTCCTAAGGGCAAAAGGCCCAATTTTTTATTTATTTATTTTTATAACTGCAAGCCTGAGGTTGGCTGGCTAATAACTTAAAATCTCTCAGGCAGGCAAAAGGCCTTTGCCATATGAAATTAAGATGAATTGGATGAATATGACGGACTGAGATGAAGTTAACGTGGACTTCGCCAATTTTCAGATCTGACAGAACAAAGTATCTTTTGAATTGACTGGTATCTGTTGCATGCTTTTCCAAATTAGCAGGGCAACAAGATATAAATGGGTACCACCCCCAAACAGCCATCTTGAATGACTTGCAAGATCCAGGCTACACTTCCTTGAAAAGACAAAATACAGGAACTAAATGGAGAGGGAAAGATATAAAACTGTATCAATGAGTTCAGTTAACTCAGCTATCTTATATTGAGGGCTCTGACCCACATCTTGGTTGAGAAGCACCAGCAGAGAATGAAGATGGCTTCTTCTTCTGAATCTTGACCTTCTTCCTCAGAAAGCCTCATAGAAAGCAGCTTAGCTCTTTATTGTGACCTTTAAGATTTCTGCAAGTTCCAAAATCTCTTCATTGCTAGAAAGTACGCTCACATTTACAGTGCTGATAAGACAACATACAAAAAAAAGAAAATCTATAGAATTTCTTATAACCCAGCTTTAGTGAGAAGCACTTCTACATTTCAGAGGGAATGCTGATTTTCCCCAAACAATAAAAGGTACCTTCTACATCCATCACTCAAGGGAATTACCACTCTATAAGGAAGCCAATACTTACATTTCAGGGATCTAGGCTCTGAGATACTGAATACCGACTCTCTAAATCAAGGATGCCAAACATATGGCCTGTCACCAATTTCCCAACTAAAAAGCCTCCTGGCCATGGCTGTTGGTGGTGGGGTGGGGAAAGAGAGAGGGGATTGATGACTGTGTTAACCCCCTAACACTGTTGCTTATGCCACCACTTGCTCCACTGCTATCAATGGAGGCAAAAGGGAAAACGAGACATGAAACCATGCACAGTCCCTCGCAGACACAGCTGGTGAAAATATTCCTAATTGCTGCCTAAAAGATGCATATGGAGAGAAATTTAAAATAAATTGTTAATTTTGATTAACTTTGCAAAATTATTTTTTATTATGTATTAGTACCTCAGAAATTCCTGATAAATTTCAAAACAAGTCAAGGTGGAGTACAGAAAAGTACAGAAATAGCTAAGCCTTGTCTACATGGGAAAGTTTTACCTGTTATACACCTATAACATTCTGCAAACATGCCTACTTGTGGTTTAGTTTAACCTTTTTTCAAACAATGAGTCAAACTGAAATGGTGGTCTTGTACCAAAATAACAATATCCACACAAAGAATTATATTACTAGATTTATAAACTCTAACTGATACAGTGTTTCCTGTGTAGACAAGTTTTTCAGATCTTAAGTCACTTGGTCACTTTTGAAAATTTGCCTTCTACCATTTCACAATTAATATATAAATCACCAAGGTTTTATTTATTGTATTTGATTTTAAGGGTCATAGTGAATAACTAAAAGTACAGAATTAACTATTTAAGCATGTTTCCCATCTCATCAATTAAGCACAAAATTCTGTTAACTTGGTGCACATATCTCCTGTAGAAAACTGCCCCCAGTCTAGAATATTTTTACCAGCATTATTTTGCCTACACAATGAAAGGCAGATATTTCATGCCCACCCGTAACTATGAATCTCATTGTTTGTGTCAGAATCAAGTATCTTTTTAACATAGTGCATGTGATGTACGAGCATTACTGATTATTGAGTATATAGCACTATGACTACGTTCTTCCCCTGGACCGTCACAATAAGGAAACTGTATATAATTTTGGTTAAAAATTCACATATCCCTTGGCAAACAGAAAAAACAAGCTTTTATCTTCCATGAGTTGCATTTTGCTTCAAACCTTTTCTGTCCCCCAAGTGAGAGGGTAATGCACAGTACTGCTGTTCAGATTGGAGGGATCAAATTAACCTGTTCAGTTCTGAAGGATTAAGCCACTTTGTAGGTAATGGAAACAGATGATGTTCATTACTTCACAAAGAACAGTAGAGCCCAACCTCATGGTGTCTACAAGAACAGCAAAGTGAAGTGACATTTACAGCATTCCACATAGGCACAAAGAATCACATCACGGGTAAAGGACATGAACTATTAGTTTAACTAGAGTCACCAATGAGGAAAACAATTAAAATCATTACCCTGTCATGGTTTATTCAATTACTTAAAATAATTAGATTTTATGTGGTCCAATTTATTGCATTTACATTTTTAATATAGTAACTTTCTGTTTTTATCTTAACTCCTCCCTCCTGCCAAAAAACCTCTTTTGGCAAAGCAAACAGTCTCACTTATTTCATGGTGATATGAAACAAACTGATAGTTTTAAAACATTTTAACGTATTTGTTTAATACAAAATATTTTAGCACAAAAATACTAAGCAGAAGATACCTCTATCAGGAAATCAGAAATTGGATATCAACTGTTCAAAATTCATTGCATGTAAAGCGTTATAATGATTTTGAAATATTAATTCTTGTTGTCAGATTTATCTGCAAATTAACTAAGGAGTGCAGCAATTATCTACATATAGAAGTCCACTCTATACATTCGGATTATGAAAATATATCTTGTTTTGACTGGAAGGAAAATGACACATTTACATTAATGGTAACTATGAAGAACCATAAGAAAACGCATAGAATTCCACTCACTTTTTAGCTTACTGGAGACTTATAATATTTATAGCACTTTTATACTGAATACTGAAGGCCAGATTATTTTCCTAAATGCTGGCATTATCCTCTCCTCTTACTATTATTGAGCATTTTAGTTTTTCCTCAGCTTATATTGAAGACTGTTTTGCTGATGACAGTACATAGTGCACAGTACCTAGGTAAGAGACACTGGTGGAAGGAAACCCAACCCCTACTTCTGAAGACATCCCATCTCTTAAGTCCCTGATTTGTTTAAACTTCTTCCTCTAGTACTCTGATCTGGAAGAAAAAAAACCTGTCTTGACTCGAGATAAAATCTAGTAAAGATATAGCAGTTTTTAGTTGTCCCATGAATTATCAGATACTGATAAGGACATCCCCCTTTCCAAGTTACTGTACTGCATGACAATTACAAAATAAGAATTATAAGAATGTTACCTCAAATCTAGAAAATATAGTTTTCTTAATGAAGACAAAACTAGAACCAAAGTGAAAGTAAGCAACCTCCAAATGTTTGTGTTTGTATCACTGCTTCAGTACATATGGTCATTTAACAGCATGCATTCCAGGCTTTACAAGAATTCATTAAGTGCAAAAATAGCTGGCTTAGCTTATATATACAACTAATCTTTTCCCGCAGAAAATGTGAGCAAATATGGATTTTACAAAGAGGATTTTTTTAAAATTAGGAATATGCACTCACCCCTAAAGATCTAACCATGGCAAATACATTCCTACTGGATATTTGCTAAAAAACCTCATCATAGGTGACAGCCTACACTAGTCTTAGAAGGCAAGGTTTGACTGCATACCTGAATGGTATACCACCAAAGTAGGACTGAAAAATACTGGCAGGATAGTACACAGAAGAATGTAGAGATAGTGCCAAGTTGTGCCAGTTCCATGCATAGTGGACTTCAGCCTCCACTATCACAATCCACCATTTAAGTGATCAGATTAAAAGAAAATTTAAGCACAATGCTTGGTAAACAGAAGCAAAATCAGTACTAGAAACAGAGATCGGCTTTACTATTTCTTAGATCTATTTGAACACAACTCATTAGGAGACAAGAAAATGAGACGATAATAAGAATTTCCTCCTATTGGAGTTTGCCAGTCAAAAAAAAAAAAAATATTGTGATCCTATAAGAACTAGAAAAAATATCATGAAATCTTTTGAGATTCATCCCAGAAATCATATAGTGCTTTTGCATTAAGTCTTCTCATGCAATTAACAGAAACGAAAACATCAATACAAAAACACCTACATAAGAATATAACATTGTATTTCTCCAAAGAACACAATGAAATAATCTACATAGGTGCCTTGCTAATGAAACTGGACTGTGGCACCTGCTTCTTGTGCCCTGAAGAAGAGGGGTGCCCAAAAGTATATTGCTTGCCTCTTGGTATCTCCCTCACAGATCTCAGTGAACTGTGAGAAAGGGCAAGGGCCTCCTATATGGTGATCTGACTGGCAGCTCTTCTAACTGCAAGGTCTCCTTAAGCAGGATGTTGAGGATCTACTATATATCTATCAGGACCTCCTCAGGGCCTGGAGGCTGGTCTCTGCTTCCAAGTCCCCAGGGATGGTTGCCTAGAGCACTGACCCTCCTTACTGAGCCCCTGATGAAAATACCAGAGATGAAGGTGTCCTGGGTGTGCCAGTGAATGCTCCTGACAAATATCACTCACATCAGAGACCTCCTCTACTGACCAGTGCATGGAGCTGCCCATGCTAACTCCACAAGGTAAAGGCTACCCTGCCATCCTCTGGCCTCGCCCACATTGACCAGGTCCTGCACATGGGCAGTCCCTGCCTTCCCAGTATCCCCCAAGCCCTCAAACTAGTTGTGGGGTTGCTGCCTTGGCAGACCCCACGGAGTTCCCCACCCCACCATCCTATTAGGCTGGGGAAGACCAATTTGGTCCACCTCTGAACAGCCCAACACCATCAACTCTACTTGCTTGTGCGCCACATAATCCATAATCTGATCCTTGCATTCCACTCCAATAACAAATGGTACGACATTCAGGGGGGAGGGGTATTAAGATACCCAGCGGACATTTGTATTCCACCTTCATCTGCCAATCTAACAGGGGCCTAAGATGGTGGCAGCTCCATGGAGCCATTGCCATAGTGGTTTATCTGGTGTGCTTTACAGACACCCCTTATACCTGCTCCTTTCACCAATGGAGGTAGACCCCAGTGCACACCTATTTCGACTACGCCGGGTTGCAACCCGTTTTCCACCTCTTCCAGAACATCCTGCTAAGGTTCTGGCTGAACTGTTCCTTGCATCTTTTTTTGTTACACACTCCCCATCCATGGCCCCACCAAGTCCCAAGACCACAGATACCCTTGATTAATTCAGGGGGGTGAGTGGAGGCTGTGGATGCTGGCCAATGTGTTCCGCTGAGTCCCCCTTCCAGATCCTTTCTTATTGACCTATGACCTCACTCTCCTTCCTATTTTCTTTTTATTTGTCCCAAGAAACCAACTAGTATGTCCCCAATGGCCTGTTATTAAGACAGGCTTATAGTTAATTGTGACAGACATAAGCCCATAATCCTACAGCATACTGAATAGGCCTGTGTCACACAGTGGCAGAGTGTGAATGCTCAAAGGGAGAATCAACAGAGTATAACTAGGACTTTCTGCTCCCCTTCCTTCCCCACCCCACCCCCGACACTGTTCCTCTCTCTCAGCCTCCAGCATTTAAGATTTAGGAAGCTCTAATTCAGAGGCCATACCCCTAAACTTCTATGCTCAATAACCCTTTCCTCCAAGGAATTCCCTTTTTGAAACTGGCTAAACCGGCAGCTTCCACAACATCTTGGTGGCAACAAGTTCTACACTTTAATGACACACTGTGGAAAAAAAAATTAGTTTTAGTATTACCTACTAGTTTCATTTTGTGACCTCTAATTCCTGTACTATGAGAGAAAATAATACATCTCTATGTACTTTCTCTTTGCTATTTAGTATTATCATGTCCTTCCTCAAATACCTCTTTTTCTAAATCAAATAGGCCTAGCCTCTTTAGTCTGTCCTCATATGCAAGACCCTCCATAATACTAATCATCCTTCCTGCGCTTTTCTGCATCTTCTCTAGTTTTTCTATATACTTATTGAAGTGTGGGAATCAAAACAGGGCACAGTGTTCAAGGTGTGGACACACCATGGATTTACAAAGGGGCATGGCAATACTTGCCATTTTGTTTATGATCCCATTTTCAGTAACCCCTAACATTTTGTTTGCCTTTTTGATGGCTGCCGAGAACCAAATTGATGTTTTCAGCAAACTGTCTGCAAGGACTCCCAGATCACTTTCCTGTGTAGCAACAGCTAATCCAGAGCCCTAAGTGTAGTTATAGTTTGAGTTTTTTGCCCAAGTACATCACTTTACATTTACCTACATTAAATTTCATCCGCCCTTTAGTTGCCCGTTCAATCAATTGTGCCAGATCCTTCTGTAGTTTGTTACAGTCCATTTTGGTCTTTACCATTTTGAATAATTTTGCTTCATATGCACATTTGGCCACCTCGCTATGTACCCACCCCCTTTTCCAGATCATTTATGAATATGCTAAACAGCACTGGCCCCAACACAGATCCCTGGGGGACCCCAATGTTTACTTCTTTCCATCCTGAAAACTGACCATTTATACTCACTCCTCGCATTCCATCTTTTAACCAATTCTAATGCTTGAGTGGACATTCCCTGTAATCCCATGACTACCTAATTTAGTTAAGAGCTTCTAATGGGAAACCTTGTCAAAAACTTTTTGGAAATCCAAATATACTATATCAGTAGGATTGCCCTGATCCACTTTATTTCTAATATCCTCAAAGAACTCTATCTAGTAGGGTGGTAAGGCACGATTTCCCTTTGGCAAAGCGGTGTTGCTTCTTCCTCAGCAAGTCACATTCACCCATGAGCTGAACAATTATTTGTTTGTTTTTTATTACTGTTTCTACCAATTTTCCAGGAACAGAAGTTAGGCTCCTTAGTCTATAGTTCCCTGCATCCTCCCTAGAACTTTTTTTTAAATAGGGAAGTCACATTGGCAACTCTCCAGTCCTCTGGTACTGAGGCTGCTTGTAGTGATAAGTTGCCTACTACAATTAGGAGTTCAGCAGTTTCCAATCTTAGCTCCTTCAGGAGCCTAGGGTGAATACCATCAAGTCCTGGTGATTTGCTACTGCTTAATTTATCAGTTTCCTCTACACCCTCATCTATTAAAACCTCAATTTGGGTCAGCTCCACTGACTTGTCCCTACAGAAGAGTGGATCCAGTGATGAAATCCTCTTACTTTCATCCAGTGCCTCACTATATTCATTAGAAAATTTTAAAAATGAACTATCTGCAAAGCACTACACAAATATTAGCTAATGAATTCTTAATACAATCATGGGTGAGCTAGACTAGAGATTGGGAAGCAGAAAAGGATATTTCAGATTCTGGGAACTAGAGGGTCATAACAGTCACAACCTGTGTAGAAATCTTATGCAGAAGATGGAAGAATGCATGCACAACACTCTCCATGTAGGGGAAAGTAAATGCTGGAAATGGAAGAATGATGGCTGCAAAATATAAGCTGTGCATATATACTTACGTGCATTCTAGTAAATACAAAACCATTATTGCTGTGCTATCCAATACTTAAGATATATATCCAAAACAACATCCACTTCCAGCTGGCCACTTCATCCAAAAAGGATGGAAGTTATTTGAACATAACTCTTGAAGCACTACGCTGTTTTGTAAACCAACCACCATTAAAGGAAGGGCAAACATGTTCCACTCCATTGGTTTAGGTCGTATCACGTCTAGACTGGATGTAGTTCCCAAAGTGACTGGATCTGGCCCAAAACATGGATGATCAGCAGCAAGCACCTTTGCCCAATAATCCATCCCTTTTCCAGCCCTGTGCTATGCTGCTGATTCCCTTCACAGCCCTCCCTGCTTTCTCTCCTCCCGCACAAAGGGCACTATTTACTCTCTCCTCCCCTTTTTCTCTGCTTCCTCTAGGCAGGTGCTGCTTATCCAAGGTAAAGTTCTAGTCCTGTTACATACTAGCATGTTTTACTAGTTTATCCATGTCAATTTAAAACCTAAACCAAGATTTATACCAGTACAGACAAAATTTGCAGAGAAGACCTGTGGCACAAATTAATCTTTCAATATGACCAGAAGCTTAATACATTCAGGCACTGATAAACTAATGCAAGAAAGATTTCATAGATGAGGTATTTTCACCAGGAAAAACTGCCACTAATGAGTGCCCTACCAAATAAACATGAGGATTATTAAGTGACATTCCTCAGATCTGAACTACTCCTGCAGTATTACTAAGGGAGAATAAAAGCATCTGAAGCAAAAGTTTCTAACCCATTCAAAGCTTCACTGGTTAAAATCAACACCAAATGTCCAATTTTTGAATTTTCCAGTTGCTAACCAGGATTAATGGTTACCAGAATGTGCTTAAGAGGTTATGCTTACAACTGAGAATAAGGGAAGGCATTACAGCTGAACAATGATGCACAAACATACCCAAGAGTTCCAATACATTCACTTTCAAACAAAGTTCTCACTAACACTATCATTAATGCAGTTCATGCTGCCTGCCCAACTTTCAGGACCCAGTTTTCCCTGAGATTATTTCACTTTACCAGATTGGAAGTTACAAATCTCAAAATACCTCAGTAGTCTTGTTTATGGGTGAAGGCCACTTTCTAAAATCTTGGATACAATCCTGCTGGACAATAAGTGACTTAGCTTAGGTCAACAAAGCATGAGTTTTTGACTTGGAAACCAGAAGCAATCATAAGTGGCTCATCTGAATACTTCAATTTACATAAAAATAATAACTAATGATGCTCCATGATCATTGGAAATTCTAAATATTCTTGAGGGCAAAGTTTACTTGTGTCCGTTTATCCATTCAATCAAATTCAGAGAACAGATCAGGAGAAGGAAATATAAACATAAAAAAACAACTTCTGTTGTTTTGTCTCTTCCATTGCTTAGCTTATGAAAGATAATTTATTCTCTTTCCTGACCCCTCAATGGTAAAAAATTAAGTTAATTTTTAAAATTCTGCCATTCTCTGAGCAGAATACATGTAGTTGAATATATGCCGGGGTGGGCAAAATATGACCTGCAGGCTGGATCTGGCCCATAAGGCCATTTTATCTGGCCCACAGGGCCCCTAAAAAATTTAGAAAATTAATATTTCTCTGCCCTTGATTCCTGTCAAAATAGACAGGAACCAAGGGCAGTAGGACCTAGGGGAAGCCCAGAAGGCTCCCATAACAGCAGGGCCTGCTGGGTCCTGCTCCCACATCTGGAAGCCCCAGCCTGGGATTCTGGCCTGGGACCACGTGGCTGTCAGAACCACAGGTAAGGGGAAAGGGGTCGGGAAGGAGGGAAGAAGAGGACCCCGGGCAGGGAAGGAGCCCAGGGAAATGTGGCTGGGGGAAGCAGCGCCTCCCCTGCCCCATGGCCAGCACCCCACGCTGCAGCCTCTTGCAGCCTGCGTGGGGCTGCCCGTGCCTGCTCCAGACAGCTGCAAGCAGCTGCAACAGGGAGCACCAGCCATGGGGCAAGCGAGGGGCCAATTTTCCCTGCACTCAGGAACAGCTTCTTCCCTGCCAGCGAGCAGGGAGTTGGGGCTGTGCACTGCCCCCTGCCTGTACCACAGAGCTGGGCGGCACTGGGAATGAGCGAGCAGGGAGCCAGCAGGAGCACAGGACCCACACTGGTGTCTCAGGGCCAGCACCAACAGGGCCCAGAGCAGGGTAGCAAAAGTACAGGATCCTGGCCGGAAGGGGCTTTGTGGAGCCGGGCCAGTTCTCCACTCTCCCTGCTGGTGCAGCCCAGCCCAGCTCCACAGGCCCCTACCAGCCTGCACCAGGCCCCACCAGTGCTGGCCCTGAGAGACTGGTCCCAAGACATTGGTCCCAATATGGTGACTAAGGGGCAGGGCACCTGTCAACGGGCGGGGCTACCCATGCAGCCCTCGGCAGCTTGCCAAAACTGGGTAAGCGGCCCTCCACCCGAAATAAATGCCCACCCTGATATAGATACACAGGTCAGTTGCATCTTATGAGGAGGTTAGGTGTCAAAGTCAGCACATAAAGCAAAAATCGTGTAAGGTGAAAATCAGTGACTATATTTGGGGGTGGGGCTTGAGTTTGCATGCAGCGCTGTGCTTAAAGCTGTGGGGCCAGCGGCAGCAGTGCAGCGCGGGGTGGTGGTGGGGATGGCTGTGCGCTGCCCGGTCACCACCATGCTACTTCTGCCACCCGGCAGCTGGCCACACAGCTCTGGGCACGGCTCCATGGTGACAGCAGGATGTTTTGGAGGCAGTGGCCGTCACCGCCATAACTGGCCTCCAGGTAAGCGGCAGAGCCACGTGCAACCTCGAGCCCCACCCCTCCTCCCACCTCACATATAGTTGAATTTGTGCAAGTTAAATGCACATACGATGCGACTGACTTGTATATACAAAAATGATCCTGCTGAGTAAGATCTTTTCCTTTTTAATTGAAGTGCTGATTAAAATATGATGTTCAGGACCAATCATTTAAATGCAAGCACAAGAGCATTCCCATTCATGAGGAAGAAGAAAAAATAAATAAATTGCAAGACAATACTGTAGTTAGTGAAATTACAAAAAAATCATCCTATTAAAATACCGTCTTCTTTAAATGATTACATTGGTTATTCATTCAAATAATGCCCTTAGATTTTCCTTGAAGAAACATGATGCATGGTCTCAGGTTTGTAAATCGGTGTTTACTCTGTGAACTATTAAAGCAAGCATAAAAATTCCATGCACAACTTTAAAATTTAATGGAAAGTGTCAGATATTTCTAAAAGATTAGGGTAATAGGATATTCTGCAAGGACAAGGCCTCGTTTTCAGTTCTTTAAAGATTGTTCTTTTCCAGTGTGTCATTTTTGACGAAGACATTTGTAAATTGTACCATTTAGAAAGAAATTAAATCTTCCCTCTGCTCACAAGCCTATACTGCAATAAAAAAGGTCCAAACCTTAGGTGCTATCAGTGAAGGGCTGGAAGGAAATGGGATGCAGTCTACCTTTTCTTTTCCCAAGCATAGGCACAGAATTTGCTAGGATGCCTGTCAAATCACAGACAAAGAAAGCTACCAAGCAGATGGATTGTCTGGAACCTTTTTAAAAAACAACAACTAGGGAACGCATTAACTTGATTCTGTGTCAATTCTAGAAAACCAGGACACCCCAAAGGTAGATAAGCAAAATGTGATTATATCCTATTTTCCCTCTGAAACAAACATGCAGATATTATCATGTTTCTGTAGTTGAACAGAGCTCATTTACAGTAAGCAATTGTAAATGTTCTTCTCTCAGCTACGCATGAAGCTATGCTAAGTGCCACTCCTTTTTTAAGCATGAGGGAATGCCACAGAACCAGCAAGCTGACAGAAATCTGGCAATGAAAATGCTCAGAAACGAGATGGTAAATTTAAAGCCACATGTCAATAATGTTGTTCATCCTAAATTTAGAAGTGTGTTAATTATCTTCTTCATCCAGGTTTTTTACGTATTTTATTTAAAGATGAGGAAAAAAAGTATAGATGAAACTGTTTAAAAACAATTTAATTTGATTTACTGAACTTTTACAAAACACCTTTGTTCAGGGGTGCATGTGCATCAATCAGGGATGTTAATACCCAACCAATATTTGTCTGTTAACCAGAAGATGAGGTAAAAAATGGAACAAAACAAATGGATTTTATAAACTATAAGAAAACTGAAATACTTGTTTTTAGGATTTTTAAAATATTTTGGAAAGAGTGTTAAAGTAAAGAAACAAAATTGAGACCCCAGTTATTTTAATTCACAGTTGGTTGTGTCCCTCTGCTGTCTTTCTTATTTGTTAAACATCCTTCCCAAAATTATTTTATAGCCCTAAAAATAAGTAACCCTCAGAATTCCTGGTTGCTTCAATATGAATTAGAAATCAAATACCTAGGACAGGGGTTATCATCCAAGGGTAGGCCATACTTCTGGGGATACTTGGACCAGTCCAAGGGGGTATGCATGGGCAGGAGGGGATGGAGCGCTGCCACCTCCCAGGAGCAGGGCTGGGGTGGGGTGAGGGCAGCTGTGCCCCTCTACAGGGTGGGAAAGCTCGCACGCAGTGGCCACTGCCACACACCAGCCCAGTGATGTCCCCTACCCTGCAGGGAGGCATCACTTCCCTCACTCCAGCCTGATGATCTGCTCTGCCCTGCCCCTGCTCTTGGGAGGTGGTGCCACTCTGTCCCCACCTCCTCACTCAGCATCTGGCTGCATGCTAGCCCCAGTTCTTGGTGTCTAGCCATGTGTTAACCCCTAATCAAAATGGCAGAGGAAGAGAAAGTTGAGGCATTGTGGGTTACGATACATGGAGGTCTATGGGAAAGGGACTTGGTGGGTCTGCTACAGACCACCACACCAAGAGGAAAAGCTAGTCTTGTAATTCTTAAGGCAGCTCTCGGAGGCCATACAGTCTAGGGATGTGGTTGTCATGGGGGACCTAAACTACCCTGACATCTGCTGGGAAAGCAGTCAGCCAAATCCAACCGTTCACATAGGTTCTTAACCTGCGTGTAGGACCTTCACCTAACGCAAGAGGTATACAGTCCCACTAGGGGGAATGTCTTATTGGACTTGGTGTTGACTATGGGGGAAGACCTGGTAGGGGAGCTGCAGATTTGTGGTCACCTTGAGGACAGTGACCACGAATCAAACAAATTCACCATATTGCATAGGGTGGGTAAGCTAGCTAGTAGGTAGAAGTGCTTGGCTTTAGGAAGTTTAACTTCAGTGTGCTTAGGAGTCTAGACAATGACACACTGCAGGATAGGAGTATTGGCAAGGTGGGAGTCCAGGAAGGGTAGTTACTCCTAAAAGAAGTGATCCTTTGGGCACAGAGGGAGACTATCCTAATACAAGAACAAAGGGGGAAAAGGAGCTAAAAAAACTTCCTTGGTTAAACAGGGAAATCCAAGAGAGCCTAAGGGCAAAAAAGAAGGCATATAGGCAGTGGAAGCAGGGGGAAGCTACCAAGGACCCACACTTGCAGGGAGGCAGTTAGAAAGGCCAAAACAACTACAGAGCTGAGGCTGGCAACACAAATGAGAGACAAAAAAAATAAAAGACTTTTTGTTAGGTATGTCAGGAGTAAAAGGAAGGTGCAGGATAGCATAGAAACCCTACTAAACAAGGAGGAGCAATTAGTGACAGATAGGGGAGACAAGGCTGATCTATTCAATGAGTTTTTTGCCTCTGTGTTCCTGAACAGGGCTCAAGGTAACTCTCCTAATGGGTTCTTAGTTGGGCATCAGAGGGACACCAACCTACCACCTGTCAATTCTGACTTGGAACAGAGTCACTTGGATGGACTGGATGTGTTCAAGACAGCAGGTCTGGATGAGCTGCATCCAAGGGTACTGAAGGAATTGGCCAGTGTTATAGCAGAACCACTGGCATGGCTGTTTGAGCTCTCAGGTCAGTCCCAGAAGGGCCAATGTGGTCCCTGTTTTCAAGCAGGGAAGGAAGGAGGATCCGAGTAATTATAGGCCAGTCAGTCTCATCTCCACCCTTGGAAAGGTCTTTTAAAAGATTATGAAGGATCGTATTTTTGGAGTCCAGCGTGAAAAATAATGCAGCAGGGAAACCAGCATGGATTTGTAGCAGGCAGATCATGCCTGACTAATCTGGTTTCATTTTTATGACAGGGTCACAAACTGCTTAGATGCAGGAGTAGAGGTGGTATGGTATCTCATCCTATTCTCATACCTAAATTAAGAGGCTGTGACACAGATGTTTATGCAGTCTGGTAGGTGGCAAATTGGCTTAGCATTCACACCCAGAGAGTGGTAGTAGATGGGTTGGTATTGTGGAAATAAGTTTAACCAGGTCCCTTACCTGACTAAGAGAAGAGACAAAGAGAGAGAAAGAAGAGAAAAAGATACCGATACTATGTGTTTCAAAATGTTCTAAGGTAAGGAAATACCTTCATGTCTCGTTTTGTCTTGATATGTTAATCTCTGTGTGAAGATGTTAACCTCCTCCTTTTCAGGAACCAGAACCTAATAGCTGTTGCCAAAACACAATGTGTTTGCTAAATACTCAAACTGCCTACGTGTGACAAACTAATGATCAACTTCTTCCTGTTTCTTCCAGGTTGCTCTGTCTGAACCATGCATCTTTTCTTGCTGTCTAAAGTATAAATACTCTTGTAAACTTGTGGAGTTCACAGTTCCTTTGAGAACCCTCTTTGTGATCACTTGTATAGCTCTAAATAAACCAGGATAGCTCTGTCAATTCTGATACAACCACAATGCGAAGTTTGATTTCTTCCACAGTATCAACCTGGAAGGACATAGATAGTGGAGTCCCACAGGGTTTGGTCCTTTGTATTCTTCAATGTCTTCATCAGTGACTTGGATGTGGATGTGAAGTATACTCTGTCCAAGTTTGCAAATGATGTTAAATTGTGGGGTGAAATGCACACTCTGGAGGGTAGGGGATGATTGCAGGCAAACCGAGACAGGTTAGAAAAATGGGCAGTACAAATAGGATGCAGTACAACAAGGACAAGTACAGAGTGCTGCACATAGGGCACAAAAATATCCAGCATATCTACTGGCTGGGAAGTGACCCTCTCAGCAGCACAAAAGCAGAAAGGGATCTCAGAGTCCTTGTGGACTCCAAGATGAACGAGTCGTTAGTGAGACAAAATCATCAGCAAAGCTAACTACATGTTATCATACATCAGTGGAGTCGTGACAAAGAGAACCAAAGAGGTGATATTTCCCTTCTATGAGGCATTGGTCAGATCACAGTTGGGAGCACTGCGTCCAGTTTTGGGCGCCATAATTCAAGCAGGATGTTGACAGAATCAAGAGGGTCCAGAGGCGGGCCACTTGTATGGTTAGGGGCTTATAGAACAAGCCCTATGAGGAGAGCTGAGGGACCTGGACCTTTTCAGCCTCCACCAGAGAAGGCTGAGAGGTGATGCAGGGGGATGCAGCAAGGGATCGCACATCCCTGTTTAGCAGAGCGCCTCTTGAGGTAATAAGGACCAACGGTCACAAACTGACAGAGAGCAGATTTAGGCTAGATATCAGGAAAAACTTCTTCATGGTAAGGATGGCCAAAATTTGGAATGGGCTTCCAAGGGAGGTGGTGCTCTTCCCTACTTTGGGGGTCTTTAAGAGAAGGCTGGATAGGCACCTGGCTGGGGTCACCTGACCCCAGCGCTCTTTCCGGCCTAGGCAGGGGGTCGGATTCAATGATCTGTTGAGACCCCTTCTAACCGTAGGATCTATGAACCTGGCATCTGGCCACCAGTGGTACTTACACTAAAATAGGTTGAGAACCCCTGACCTAGGAGACAGAAAGGAGCAAGAAAACAGGCAGAAGTGCTTCATAAACTCAATTCTCCTTGTTCTCTCCATCTACCTTTAAGCAGTATGGTGATTGATCTGTAAAGAGCTTTCAAAGTTGGCATTCAGAACTTTCAGTTATTTTCCACTGCATCATCTCATCTTTTCAAATGTACTTATACCACTTTTTTATTTAAAGATGTAAGAACATTCACCACAGAGCCGACTGTTACGTGCTATTGTGATGATCACTTAGACGTGGATTTATTCAGAGAGATGATTAAAACTATCAACAGAATTACAACCGAGGGCACACTCTAAACTGAGCTTTTTTCTTCCAATGCTGCACAAGCCAAATTACAATCAGAATCACAAGTGAACTGTTCTGGACTTTCAGTCTATGAAGGCAGAACAAAACTCGAATCAATGCTTGCAGGCAGGAGTGCTGAACAGGTGGACGGAGTCCGCTATTACAGGAAACCCTTTATTACTAGTTTTTTAAGCCTTTTTTCACGCAGATCAAGTCAGCAGCAGTTAAAGTCTAGTGTCATTCACTCAGCATTTTGTCTGCTTGTTTACATTCATCAGTCAAAATGTTTTTCCCTTCAGCCTTCAGACACCATAACAAAAACAAGAGAAAGTAGTGAGAAACAAACAACAGAAAAACAAAAAAATCCTGCATTAGCCAAGGGCATAGAAAAGATTATCTAAATATGAGTTCTTAATTTTTCAGAAAAGTTTGTTTCTACTACAAAAGCTTCCTTGAACTCCACAGGATATAGAGGATGCCTCATCATAAGACAGATCCCAAGGTTTGCACTCCATTCGACCCCTGCTTTGCACAAATCTCAGGTTGCTTAGTCCATAGGATACTGTGAATTATAGCTAACTAAAGTGGAACAATAGCTGAAGTGAGATGGAAGAAAAATATCAGTGCCACATAAATAACCATGTCATTTCATGGCATTGAGGCTTTTTCCCATACCCGTGAAGTTTTGTAGTCATGTGAGGGCAGGGCTGGGCATTTGGATCCAGGATAGTTACCAGCACAAGCAGTGGCACCGAAGTGATATCTAACAACGGGCTCAGATCAACCCGGCACTACTGGTACTGCACAGCAGTAACCTCGCACTGCAGCAAGGCACATCCGCGATCCCACAACAGAAAGATCCGGCTGTTTTCACAAGACAAAACCAAGGAGCCCCAAAGCGAGGGCTGCGGAAGTGGGGGGGGGGGTGCCAGGAGCTCGCTCCCGGGCAGTCAGGCAGGCGGGGGCTCGGCTCCAGGGCCGCCCAAATGGTGGCAACGGGCGGGGGGGAAGAAGCGCCGGAGGGAAGGAAGGAGGGGCGAGACGGCGGGAGAGGGGCGCAGCGACCGGACCAGACCGCGCAGGACCGAGCAGCCTCCCCGCCGGGCTCTCGGGGGCAGGACTTGGGCGCTGCCGCCGGCTCGTCCTTATCGGCAAGCGGGGAAGGGAGGGACGTGGCAGCCCCCGGCTCGGCGGCCGCGGGGCTCCCGGGGGCCAGGCCCGCCCACCCACCGGCACCGCGCCACCCGCAGCCCCTCGCAGGCCGAGGCCGACGGCACCGCCTCGAGGGGAGGCAGCAAGGCCAAAGCCCTCTGCTAGCCCGCGGCGGCCACATGCAGCACAACAGGTCCTTACCCGGCGGGGCGGCGGCAGCTGCGCCTCGATCCCACGACCAAGATGGCAGCCAGGCCGACTCCGACCTGACTTTCCAAAGTCGGGCTGGTAGGGCGCATGCGCAATCTGCTGCAGCCGAAGCCGGATGGGGCTGGAACTACAGCTCCCAGCGTGCCCCGCTGGCACTGCGCACGCGTACCACGGCGGTGGCCTGTGACCATTCACTTCACTGGTCCGGGAGCCGCACACACCAATTGGGCGTAGGGGGGAGGCACGTCGACGCGGCGTGGGGCGGGCTCGTGCAGGCAAGGTGGGGTAGATGTGCGGAGCCTGTCGCAGCCCGGGGCCGCGCCCCGCGCCCTCCCGTGGCGCAGCGACGCCCCAGGGGCTCTGTCGCCCTGTGTTGATCTGTCCCTGCGTCCTAGTCGCCTGAATCGCAGTGCGGCGGTGCCCGGGCAGCTCGGTGCTTCCAGCAGCCTCCCTCCGGCACTTTCAGAGGGGTAGGGGCGTCCGCCGCTGCAACCAGCCCCGCGTGCACAAAAC
>JAGPOW010000797.1:26021182-26034241 GCA_030014935.1 Caiman crocodilus | reverse complement strand
CACCCTGCCCTCTCCTTGGCATCCGACTAACGCGGCCATCTGTGTCAGTCTGGTCATGGCCACCGGGAACGAGGCGCGTCACAGCCCACGGTCAGCAATAACAAAACTGCAACAAATTCATGCCTGCCTGGCACTTCTGGGTATTGCCTTGTATGCTAGGTTTGAATGCTAGCACCACGGATGAAAGGGCCTCGGGGGTCATGATTGACCACAAGATGAACATGAGCCTTCAATGTGATGCTGCAGCTAGTAAAGAGCAAACTGCTGGCTTACATCCGTAGATAAGTCCTTCTAAGATAAGCAAATCCGGGGGCATCATTCTCCCGTTGTACTCGGCCTTGGTGAAGCCACAGCTGGAGTACTGCGTCCAGTTTTGGGCTCCACAATTCAAAAAGGATGTGGAGAAACTTGAGAGAGTGCAGAGGAGAGCCATGTGTATGATCAGAGGTCAGGAAAAAAGACCTTATGATAAGCTGAGAGCTATGGGACTCTTCAGCCTGGAGAAGCACAGGCTCGGGGGATCTGGTGGCCACCTATAAGTTTATCAGGGGTGTTCACCAGGATATGTGGGAACGTGTCTTCACCAGCATGCCCCATAGGATGACAAAATTGAATGGTCACAAACTCCTCTGCAACTGTTTCAAGCTAGACAGAAAGAAGAACTTCTTTACTGTCCAGGCCCCCCAAGGTTTGGACTAGACTGCCGCTGGAAGTGGTTCAAGCCCCCACTTTGAACGCCTTCAAGAGACATTTGGATGTTTATCTTGCTGGAATCCTATGATCCTTGCTAACTTCCTGCCCCTGGGCAGGGGCTGGACTCGACGTCCTCCGGGGTCCCTTCCAGCCAGAATGTCTATGAAATCTATGAATCCTCCTGGCAACAAGATGGTAGAGCACAATCTCACCCTATATAAGCTAAGCGATAGGGTGACCCTAGTAAGGGTTTGTGACACAAACAGTTTTGACTGACTGTTTCCATACAGTAGTTACTTAAGGTTTTCTTGTTTTTTAAACATGACTTGAACAATGCCCATTGATCAATTCATTCAAGCCCTGGGCTCAAGCAGCCCCCTGAATAGGGTACTAAAATTAGTTAAAATCTATATTCACAGAAAAATGAGCAGCTGTGGAGCTGATCACCAAGGATCCTGGTCTTCTCTGGTAAAATAAAAGTCACAAATTCTTTCAAAAACCTCCAAATCCTCAATTAAAATGAGACCCCACTATTTAGGTATCAATTGAACACAATGTTTTATTGATATGTTTACAATTGTAAACATATCAATTTGGAAGCCTACCAGTGCCTCAAATCACTATAATAAAATAAATTTTAAACTACCTATATAACCTGGGTGATACTCCAAGATGTACCCCCTCTCCAATTGAAGAGATCAGAGCAGGTGCACAAGTGCTGCGAGAGATGTAGGGACCCTCCTCCCCCTATAAAGCAGAGCCAGATGATTAATGGGGACTTAACTATATACTTTTTAATGAAAGAACAGTAGTGAGAACATAACAGGTATAAAACCAGGGGGTATAGGGGACACTACAACACTCGGGGCAGGATTCAATAAAGGTTAGACACTTACAATCATAGGCATATTCATCCAGTTGACAAAAGACAAGGTTGACAAAATATAAAACATGAACAGCAGAACAAACAATACTCATTGGCAAAATATAAAAAGGCACAAAATAAAAAAAGTTAAATAACAAATATAGGATCTAGGTACCTGGAAGGGTATGGGGGGAAAAAAGGGAAAACACAATGACCCTTTTCCACTGCAACAAAAACTTCACTCCGTCACACTAAGTTATCCCAGCTGGGACTTGAACTCAGAGCTCCCATCTGCTAAGCAGAAACTCTACCTTACAACCACCAGTATTGATAGTGCTTCAAACTGCTAGGGGTCTTGACCTTCCAGGAGCCCCAGCATCACATCAAGCTTCCCAGCCTCTTATTGGTGGAGCTGGAAGCAGAGCTGGGAACCTCTCAGGTTGCTGCTCAGATCCTTACTGGAGCTGGGTAGTCTCTCCTGCTGGCCACAGCCTCTCCTAGGGGCTCCTGAAGCCCAGCGGGAAGCCTCTCCTGCTGGCCACACGCCGTGCTGCTGAGGGTCCAACTGCTGCCTGCAGGTCCCACTCCTTCAGGTTCTTCTAGGGCAGCTGCTCCCACCCCGCTAGCCCAGCTCTCTGAAACTCCTTCCTTGTAGTCCCTCACTGGTCTATTCTGAATCAACTGTGCTGACCCTTTTATCCCCCTCCAGGTGACCCAAGGAGCCAATCAGGGGGCATAGAGGGTGAGTCTCTGGGGCCTGATTGGTAAGGTGAGGAAAGGAACTCCCAAACGCTCCAATCATCTTTTACTCTTTCAAAACCCCTGGGCTAAATCACTGTGAGCTAGCCCGTCACACCTATACATTTTGGTATTTTATTTTGGGCTCTATCATGGAAAAATCAGAGCTTTCCCTCTCCCCTTTGCTCACCAGGACACAAGTCAGGCTCCTCACTCCCAAGCCACAGCCATCCAAGCCCTGTTGGTTCTCCTCACACCCCACCCACAGCCCCCACCCCTGACCCTGCGGGTGTGCCTCACCCTCTACCTGCAGCCCCCATCCCTGCAGGTGCCCCTCCTTCCCCAGCCACAGCCCCACAGCCTGGCTGGTGCACCTCAGCCCCCACCCCTCTCATGGGAGGCAGTGGCTGCTGCAGTGCGGTGAAGTGCAGAGCCCAGCTCTACCTCTCTCATAGGTGGCACAGCAGGAGCTGATCTTGTGGAGGGCAAGTGGGGGTTGCCCGCTGCAGACTTGGTTGAGGGCTAGCTCCCTGCCACTGTACGCACTCCTGTTCAGGGTGGGGGACCCATGCCCCCTGGATCTGTGCGTGGGGTGGGTTGCCTGCTGTGGGCTCCCCACCCTGCTGCCCTCCCCCAGGTTCCCTGCAGCCTAGCAGATGGGACTTGGTGCAGCACAGCAGTAGGGCTGGGTAGGGAAATTCCTTGCTGCTGAGCCCCATGCTCCCTTGGCAATGTGCCCGCTGCCCAGCCTGCAACAGTGAGTGGCCCAACCCCACTCTGCTGCCCCTGCTGCTGCAGGCAGGCAGGGGGCACATTGCTAAGGCAGCATGGAGCTTGCAGTGGCAAGGAGCTTCCCTGCCTGTGCTCTGCACTGCAACACTGGGTCCTGCTTGCTGGCTGCAGTGACCCAGGGGGAGGGCAGCAGGGTGGGGAGCCCATGCCTGCAGCAGGCAACTTGCCCCCACCCTGCGCACAGATTTAGGGGGCATGGGTCCCCTTGCCCCCACCAGAGGGCATGCAGCAGTGGGGAACCCCTCCCCCCACTGGATGAGTCAACTGTAGCCCTGCCCTTCTTTCCTCTGGGGCCCCAGGCCCACCCAGCTGGGAAGCAGCCCTAGCCTCAGCCCTTCCCAATTCCCTCCCTATGAAAGTCTCAATCCCCACTCCTCCCTAGACTTACTTATAGGAGGTGCTCTCCAGGCTTCCTGTTGGCCATGTGCATATACATGCACATGGCATGCCCTGCCTGAGTGCCCTCCACTGGCTCCTTGCATGCTGGTACTTTGCCAGCCTGCAGACAGCTCTGCAAAAGTGCAAAATCCATGTGTTTCTCTGCTAAAATGAGAAATCCACATTTTTCTCAGGTAAACCCATGTTTTTCACTGTTTTTCGAGATCCCCGTTGATCATGCACAGGAAGCTGATTTGGCTGAATGTGAATTGAATAGCAGCTGAAATAGAATTTTATTGTTAAAACACTTTTCATTTTTCTTTTCATCTTTATGAGTTTGAAAGTATTCATAGATATGATAATATTTTATTTTTAAAACAGTCTAATAAATTAATAGCAAAATTAAACTTGACCCTCACAAGCTTTCCAAGGGTAGAATCATTGTATTGTCCTTCACTTCTGCAGACAATCATTTCAAGATTGTTCCCATAATATTATTTTTATCATGGTAGATACTCATCACCATAGGAGCAACACCCTCACATTGATTTAATGGCAGTACCATGTTTGTCTAAGTGGGCCTCATATCTTTGGACCGGGGTAAGCAACCTTTATAACATGATGGGCCAAAATAATGCAGGTCAGTCTGAAGCAGGCTGTCACTTGTGACCGAGTCACTGTTGCTGCATCCCCTGTCATCAAATTCCTGCTGAAGTGCTTGCCACCTGCCACTGCATGCCCTTTTTGACTAATTACTTTAAGAACTGATGAAGAATGTCTTGCATATGAAAGTCTGCAACTAAAGATAACTAACCTTATCCTGAGTACGTAGTTGATCCAATAAAAGATACCACTCAAAGAAAGCCATGCCTCTTGCATAATTGCTGTTGATGCACTTTTGATCCACAGCCAAATTGTCCAAGTTTCAGAGTCCAGATAATATAGCTTGGCAGACCAGACCCAGCCCACAGCCCCCTGCTCTAGGCTAATGACAAATAAGTTTAATGTTAAATGTGTACAGTACCTTTCGTCAGATTTCCAAAGCGTTCTCTATATTACATCTATTACCATCTGGGCATTGAAACTTTTATTGCCTTTAGTGGGAGTTTCATGTTTCAGAAAAAAAGGCAAGTCCAATGATCACACTGACTTCAGTGGGAGATGTGAATGTATATCTTGGATAGCCTAACTGTTTCTGCCTCTTTCTTTTGTTTCAAAGATACTGGTTGTTAAAGCAGATGCTGATTAACAATTTACAGCAGTTCTTCCCTACGGCATCACCATTGTCATCTGTGTTGTTTTCTCATCTCACTTTCCAGCTGTCCTTTCAGAAAAATGTTATTGTTCAACCTCAGCAACCCTAATCAATTTCCTTTTCAACTGCTGTGAATCAGTTGGAAGTTCAATGGAAATGGCTGCACAGTAATAATAAAGAGAAGGCATTCCAGGTGCACAGACTACTGATTTGTTTGCCTTTGCCAGAAACATACAAAAATAAAGCATACTTCATTCAGTCATGTCTACGCTTCCTTTCTTGATGAAGTCCATTTCTATCAGTGAAGTACAGTAACGGATAAAGGACGAACACCAGGATTATGTGGCACCGATGTGATTGGGGTGTACTTGTTTTGTGTGTTCTTCATAATTTCTACAGCTGTACGAACCTGCTTTTTGGCTCCTTAGAATGGAGGAGCAAATTCACTGGCATTTAAAAAACAATATATCTGTGTTGCATGTATCTATGTACTTCATTAGATGCAAGTGCATGTGCAGTTTATCTACTGCATCTGTAATAGCAGGGATGATGTGTAGGGGGTGCATGTGCATACTGAGTGTGGCAATGCATCCCCTACAAAAAGATTGGCACTCTTCACCCCCCTGCCAACAGTGCTGGTGGTGTCTGCAGGAGCTCCTGTTTCCTGATGCCACCACCGCACTCCTGCCACTGCTGCGCCCCCCCACGCCCATCCGCCAGGGGCATGCGTCGTTCATGTGTAATGGCATGGGTGGAAATGGGGCTTCCTATCCATAAACTGTCATACAACTGTACCACAACACTGACCTGCAGGAGTCACCACCATAACTCATGTTTTCAGTACTGCATCTCAGAACATCAGGGTAAACCAACAGTTGCCATTTTAACTGCTGCATTGTCCAGCTCTTTGAAAAATCAGCAATGAATAGAAATCATAGTATTTCCATTTCTTTTCCACTTTCCATTTGTGGATTCCAAAGCATTTTATAAACAATTATTAAGTAAGTCTTACAGTTCTTTTGCTGGTAGATAATTGTTATGGCAAGTGATTGCCACATTATAACTAAACTTTTGATGGTGAAGTTTGCATTTGTAATATGAGAATTGCTGGTGTATTGTGCTTTTTGATTAAGCCTGAAATAAACTCCCTTCATCCGTTAAAATAGGAATATAGGTTGACACATAGGCAATATGTTAATTAATAATTATTGTTCAAAATCCTGTTTGACTACTCCTACATGGAATGTAGGTGTCAACAGGATAAATAAATGGCTTCCTGCTATCTGGAAAATGGTGCAAACAAAGCTTGGAAAGGAGATACGAGGCTACTGCCATTTCTAGAAAAAACAATGAAGGGGTGAGTGAGATGGGGATTTAATTTGTCCTGGAAATTAAGTACTTGGTTGTTGAAGTGCTTCCTAATACATAAGCAGAGGATGGGAAAGGAATTTTGAGGTGCCTGGGAAGGCAAATACATCCCAAGACAGGAATGTATTTTACAGGAAGGTCAATGTATATTTTGGGAATATTGTTCCTTAGCTACTTACACAGTAAGTTGAGCATTATTTTTCTCTGTGAGAAATGAGGCCTACAAAATATGACATCACTGCTCTATTGGGAATAAATCTGGTCAAAAAAGTATATACAAATCCAATGAAAGGCAGTGGCATAGGGAAGAATCCCATTACTCTTTCTGTACCCAAATGGTATCTACCCAGTTGCATGACTGTTGGTTTTGGAACTTATGCATAGTTTGTGTACCACACAGCTACTGAACATGCTCAGTAGGCTGTGCGCTGGTTGGGCAAGCAGGCAGTTCCATACATTTATTAATCCTGAAAATGTGGTTGGGAAAAAACTCATGACTAGAGAGTGTTTAGATGGAGGAGGGGAACCCTCCCACTTTTAGCACAATGGTTAAGGCACTTGCCCAAGAAATGGGAGCCCCAGATTCTAGGCCTCCTCACCAATTGGGGTTTGGACCTGCATCTCTTCAACTTGAATTTGCTGATGATACCAAAATGTGGGGAGAGGTGGGCACATTAGCAGGGAGGGAGAGACTGAAGAAAGACCTGGATAGGTTGCAGGGATGGGCTAACAAAAACAGGATGCGTTTCAATACCGACAAGTGCAGGGTGCTGCACTTGGGCAGTAGTAACCAGCAGCACACTTATAAGATGGGAAACTCCCCTCTTAGGAGCACGGAGGCAGAAAGGGATCTTGGAGTCCTTATTGACTCCAAGATAAACATGGGCCAACAATGCGAGGTCATGGTTGGCAGGGCTAGCTGGACCTTATCGTGTATCCACAGGTGCATCTCAAGTAGGTCCAAGGAGGTGATCCTTCCCCCTCTATGCGACAGGCCGCAGCTAGAGTACTGTATCCAGTTCTGGGCACCCCACTTCAAGAGGGATGTGGACAACACTGAGAGGGTCCAAAGGAGGGCCACCCGCATGATCTAGGGACAGCAGGGCAGACCCTACAATGAGAGGCTACAGGGCCTGAACCTGTTCAGCCTTCACAAGAGAAGGCTGAGTGGGGACCTGGTGACCATCTATAAACTCACTAGGGGGGGACCAGAAGGGGTTGGGGGAGACCTTGTTTCCCTTATCACCCCCCCAGGATAACAAGGAATAAAGGTCACAAGTTGTTGGAGGGTAGGTTTAGATTAGACATCTGCAAGAACTACTTCACAGTTAGGGTGCCTAGGATCTGGAACCAACTTCCAAGGGAAGTGGTGCTGGTTCCTACTCTGGGGGTCTTTAAGAAACAGCTTGATGCCTACCTGGCTGGGGTCACTTGAGCCCAGTTTTCTTCCTGCCCAGGTAGGGGGTCAGACCTGAACATCTGCAAGGTCCCTTCCAACCCTACTTCTATGATTCCATGAACTTCCCACCATAGCAGTCTATCTACCAGGCCGTAGATAAGGCATTAGCCAGTTCTGTAACAGCCAGGAGAGGGTGCTATATAGGTGCAGGAAGAAGACACTAAGCTAGGTGTGAGGCTCATCAGACCCTCACTGTGGAAGGGTGGAGGCCCTGGGTTCTGGATACTTGCTTCCAACTTACCTATTGTTCTCCATCCAAGGACTATTAAATGAAAGGTGCAGTGGCTCAGTTTCAAGATGAGGGATGGATGATGTCTAATCTGTAGCCCGTGATTAGAGCACTGTGTAATGGGAAGTTAGAGAGATGTAGATTCAATCTCCCCTTCATGTGAGGGAAGTTTAAAGTCTTCTTCCAGGAGGAGTGCCCCAACCAATAAACAATTGGGCTAAGGTACTGGAGGGCCATCTACTTCCTTGTTCCCTCCCCTGGGTCCCAGATTTTTGTGTTAGAGTTTTGGGATTTATGTTCAAGTAGCTATAGCTTTAGAACACAGCTAGTTGAAAAAATCCTAAACACGTCTATTTTTTGTAGGAAAAAAAAGCCCATTTTTTGAAAATTGAATACAAGAAAATTTTCTTCAAAATTTTAAAAATTTGAAAATGAAAAAAAATGTTATTTTTGGTTTCTTGTTTTCTTCTGGGTCCCACAACTTTTTATGTAGTGAAATAAAGAAGCAAAGATGGAAAAATACAGTATTTTATTATAGTGTTCATATATATTCTAAATGCATTCATTGTGTCCCTTTTCTAGTTTGGGGGGATGGAAATAACTTTGGAACTTTTCAAAATTTCCTGGATTTTTTCCTTCCTATTGTTTGACAAGCTGTGTCTATGAATTTGAAGTCTGTGTGTGGGGGGCCAATGACAAAGAATTCCTACTCCTCAGAAATTTAAGCATCACTGATTTCCATGGATACTTGAAAACTAAGGAGTAGAGGAGATCCTGATTAAGTCAAAATGGTAAGAAATGCAGCCACCATTGAGACAATACTGTATTCACAAATAATATTGGTACAGAAATGCTGATTTTGTCTAAGTGGGAGAAGATCATGAGAGATGAATGGATGAATCTTGGTCCACTAGCTGAATGTTCACTTCATGAAAATCATCAATTGGCATTTGTTGATACTGTTGGAAATCCATTGCTGAAGGACTTAAGGACATCAAATAACTTTTTCTACATTAGTCATGCTCCTTTCTGGTCAAACTGGAGACACACAGGTGTGAAGAGGCTTCCTCTGTTCAGTCTTTATCTATTCCATGACTTGTTAGAGGTTTCACTCTACAAAGCTGCAAATCCAGCCCCTTTGTTTGGCATTATATTTGTTTTTGCTGTTTCCCAACAGCACTCAGTGCTATGACTGGGATTTTTAAGGGAACCAAAGGGACTGGACCATCCAAATTGCACTGAATTTCCATTGAAATTGGTTCTTTCTATCCTTGTAAGAATAAGTACTTTTGAAGTGCAAATGCAATGGAAAGTGGGAGGAGACTTTATGACATGAGAGCTGTATTTATTTCTGTTTCTATACAAATGAGATCCCTTGTTTGCATTGCTATAAATTATTTACACGTGAAAGGCTGAATCATCCAATAATGTTAAAAGGATTATCAGATCTGAGACATATCAGTGATGCATTAAAAAAATCTTAAACAATATTTCTCCCTGTACTGTATTTTGGGTCTGTGCTGTACTTTGAGTCAGATTCATTCTACTGACTTAAAAAATGACTTTGACATCCCAAGTCCCACATTTGATAGGACTGAATACTACGGAACAGGGAGGACAATTCAGTTAACATGGAATGCAGGCATAAAAGCATCCAGCTACCTGCCTACCTTTATAACCACCAAATTTGAAGTGGCAGAAATTCTCAGATTAGTTTAGCATGAAAAAATCCAGAGTACATAACAGATGAGACCCAGACGGTGATCTTTTATATATTAAATTATATATTTATATGAAAAGCTAATTCAGAATGAGAATCTATCATTAAATAACATGGGGCTTGATGCACAGTTCATTGAAGTCAATGGGATTTTTTCCATTACTTTCAGTAGACTTTAGATCTGTCATTGTGGTAGTAATTATATTTTCTGTTAACCTAGGGGCGTTCCCCTCCTCACCCCCATCCCTCTCATGTTAGTCCTTCGCTCGGGTGCTCTGTATTTCCCTTCTGGCTTTTGTCATGTTTTTTGGTTCATGACTCTTAACAGCTACTAATAAAATTCTATCTTGGTGCTGGTATATTCCCCACTGCTGCCCCACTCCCCCATAACACAGGCAGTTAAAAAAAACACAACAAAAAAACAACCAAACAAAAAAACAAACTTCAATTTGAAAGCACGTTTCTCAGAAGTCCAGCTCTGGCTAACAACACAAACATGCTGCATTCTAAATAGAACTTGGATATCTTAAATAAAAAAAAAAATCAGGTGTTACACTTGGAACAGACAGTTTAGCGATCTGGACCATTACCAATGCCCTGTAATTTTGTGTACTTATCTAATGTAGTCTGCCCACCCAATCTGAAGTTTATTTCAGAGCAGCAACTGGTTCTACAGAAACTACCTATACTGTTGACTCACCAAGCTATGACAGTAGTAATGCTTAGAAGTAGGGCTTGCTGCCCCTGCAGACACAGTGCTGATATAACAGTTTGGATTAGGAAAGACCCATTTTAGGCTTAACTTGCTTCACGTTTCCCAGACTGGATTAGGAAACAATTTATATTAGGCTAAACTCGCTACACCAGACTCCAGGTTTAGTTATTAATTGCATTTGTCTTATGCTTGGCAATATGAGTGGTTTTAAGCCACCTGTATTATACCAACCCAGAATTTGAAGTTGTTCAGGGACTAAACTAATTCCACTGTCCAGTTTAGATGGAGGCCAGACCAGGGCTGAATGTAATGTTTTATCTAGAGGTCCCACATTAGTTTGAGCCTATCTTGACACTAGTTCCATTCATCCCAGTGAAGTTTTCTCTCTGAATGCAGTGTGTGGACAGACTGTATGTTCTCAAACTTGTCCTTTCCAATCTTTATGCAACAAAGACCCAGTGTCTCTTTAGACTCTGGATCACCCTAGTTATTTACATCAAGTGCTGCCTCAAAAGAGAAGTAATAACTGCTTCACCCATAGATGCTCTTATCTAAATTGATTATGGGCTTTGTTCAAGACTACCTCTGCCCTCTGATGGGGATTTAACATTAGGAAGCATCTGCTACTAAGACAATGCACACAAAATCAGAACACAGGAGTATGAAGACCTGTGTTAAGATCAGGCAGGATGGAGGGACACACAGGATGTGGTCTAATCTCATTTCAGTTAGATTTGGCTAGTTAGACTGGATTGAATTTAACATTATTGGGATAAATACTACAATTATCATTAGCATCTTTTATATTTTAGCTTCATTGATAAAAATGCACTCTAATGCCAATGAAACTAGCGGTATTCCATCAGTTTTGTATCAGCTTAACTGAGAGTTTTGTCCTTATTATCATTATTATTGCTTCTTTATTTTATTATATTATAATGCAGAACTTCAGGGGCACAGGAAGCAACCAACCTTCCCGTGGGACACTGCAGGCATGTAAGATGATACAGTTCCTGCTCCAAAGAATTTACAGTTGAAGATTAGCAACAGATGCAAGATGTTGAAAGATATACTCCAGATATTAATGATGGCCACCTGTTACATTGCTTATTTATCCAATTTATATGCCACCTTTCCCTAAAAATGGCTCAGGGCAGGTTACAATAAAAGACAAAAAAGTATAGAAACAAAATAAAATATGAAGATAAGGTACCACAAAAAAATCTTTCCCCCTCAAAATTCAAGAGCAATCACCTCATTTTCTACTCCCCTGCTTCTGACTAGCTGTCCCCTCCATCCAAGTGAACCTCATTTCACAATCCACATTCAATACTTCTGTACAAGAAAAACAAGTATTCCCCCCATATTTCCCCACCTGTGTGTTATGGGCAAGGGAGTCCTCTCCCTGCCAATTCTCCTTCCCATGCCCTTCTCAAAGGGGAGGTATGGTTGTCCCCAGAACCCACTTATTTTCCCAAGGAAACATATTTTAGTTTTTAAAAAAGAGAGTGATAACAAGCAACACAGTAAAAATACTCCTTTCCCCCAATCTCTGTTCCAGCCAAAGGGTGACCCAGGGTGGCTTCTACTCCCTTTTAAAGCCTACAGGCTGAATGTGCTTTTCTCTTTCCATCTAATAGAATAGATTATATACAAAAACATTACATTAAAATAACATTAGGGTTTATATCAGGCAGTGCCCTCACAGTGGGACATTATGTTAAAAAACAAGAAGACTGCAAATCAGGTGCTTAGAGGCTGGAAAATATCAGAACAGTGGTGCAACTAAGGCAGCAGCATGTGGGGTACAAGCCCTGGCACTAACTTAGGGAGACCAAAATAGCAGCCAGAGCCCCGTGAGTCACCACTACACAGGGTTCTGCCCAGGTACCCCTCTGTGTCAGAATTAAGGTTCCAGTGCATATGCAACCTGAATACAACCTGTGTACACTGCATACACACATAATAATATAGTCCCCTGTACACAGGATGACACAGACATAGAGAAGTAAGGTTGGAAGGGACTTCAAGAGATCTAGTCCAGTGGTTTTCAACCTGTAGTCTACAGGCCCCTGGGGGTCCTCAGGCTATGTCTAAGTGGTCTGCGAAAAATGACTATGATCAATCAAAAGTATGTGAATACCTATATTTACAATGCAAAGGGGTCCGCACCTGCATACAATTTTTTTTAGGTGTCCGCAAATGAAAAAAGGTTGAAAACCACTAATCTAGTCCAACCAGGACTAATCTAGTCCAACCAATCTAGTCCAATAAAACCTGTAGCCTTGGTATTATTAGACCCACACTCTAATCACCTGAGCTAAACAGCATGCTCCCTGAATGGGTAGTTTTTCAATATTTCCTTTTATCTTTGTAATTCAATATGTAGACCCTCATTTACTATTCTTCTTTCATACCATGTATTGATTAAACAAAGTGACTTCCTTGTGGCTGCTTTTATGTTTGGTCTTGCCACAGGATCTTATAGCTTTACAAATATAAATCTTTGCTACACCTTTGAGGTAAATAAGTGGTATTTAATTCTGTTTTACAGGCGAAGAACTGAAGTACACAGAGTAAGGTGCATCCACTAATTTTGCAAGTCCAATCTGGGCTTGATTGTTCAGAGAAATTGGTGCTACTAGAGGTGCACCAACACATTGGTCCGATACTGGATCGGCACTGATATAAAAAAAAATTGACTGCATCAGAAATCAGACTCATGTGGCCAATACATACCTGTACATGCGTGCAGCCGCAGCATAGCATGTAGGCAGTGAGGAGCGCAGCCTGGCAGTATGGAGAGCTGTGTGCAGCTGGTAAGTCTGTTGTGGTGGAAGGGGGGGG
>JAGPOW010000797.1:25981205-25997855 GCA_030014935.1 Caiman crocodilus | reverse complement strand
CCCCACAGTGACCTTTGGCCCCTCCTAGGCCCTGGCCCCACCTCCAGGCCAATCGAGACTCCAGGCTCCCAGTTCTGGCAGTCTCTTTTGGCCGGACTGTTTCACCGTTTGGCCCTTCCTGGGCACTCGCTCTAGCTTGAACCAGTCAAGGTTCCTAGGGTCAGTCCCCGAGCAGTCAGCCCTCCTCTCTGTGGGTCTGCCCTCTTGGGAGCCCCCGTAGATCATTGCCTCTCTGAGCTCACCTGGATCCCCCAATAGATTTATCTTAATGCAGCCCCTTTCCTACTCTGGGCTCATCTGAGCCCCCCAATAGGCCCCTCTGCTCTTCCAAATTTACTGGGGTTCACCCAAATCCTTCCCTAAGTCTCTCACAGCTTTGGCCCTTCTCTCAGGACTCACCTAGCCCCTCAACAAGCCCACAAACTCTCTCAGCCCTTCTTCCAGGGCTTGACTGGCTCCTCCTTAAGCTCTTGTGCACTCAGCCCCTTACTCCCTGGGCTGGGCTGGCCTCTCAACTCTGCTTCTGTACATGCAGTCCCCTTCTCAAGGCTCATCTGGCCTTTCAACGGGCCCTCAGCCCTTCTCAGGGCACTGGGTCCCCAGGAACTTTCTCCATTCCCTTAGTTCCTACCAAAACCTTCAGATATCACTTCCCTTCCTGGTATTCAGGAGCTGCAGCCTTTCTGCTGGATGATTTTACTCTCAGCCCTGCTCAGGCTCTGGGCTTATAGCCAGCCCTCCTCCAATTGGGTATCTTCCTGTCAGTCAGGTGACTTCTTTAATCAGGTCTAGTCTCACCTGCCTGCCCCTGGGTCAGCTGACTAATTAGATCTGACCCCACCTCTTGGTGGCTCCACGGATGGTCTGACCTCTTAGTAGCAGGCACACAAAGTGCCCTGCCACAAGGCTGTGTCGGAATGCCTTTTAAGTGTGCCCTAATCCTAATAATTTCCCACTGGGTTCTTGTAAGCCCCGACTAGCCTCAATCTAACCCTTGGGCTTGATGGGTCTCTTAGCCTGACTAGGTCTCTGTAGGGCACCTGTAGCCTTAAGAAAAAATTGCATGGCTCCTTCTTCCCTATGCCATACCCCAAACCTTGTGGGTGTTCTCTCTCTGATGTTAACTTATTTATACACTTGGCCTTCTTGGCCCCTCAGATCCTCCTGGTCCTTTACAGTGTCTCCCTCAGAGCTCTCTGATCCTTAGTCCCACACACTGCCCCTCCTACAGGCTCTCGGACCCCTTCATCCGGCTTAGCCCTCTGGCAGACACCTCAACCTCGTTAGGGGTCTAACATAAACAAAGGCTGCTTTCCTGTAAAACCTAGTGATGGTTAGCTAACTCCAGGCCCCTGCAGGAGCCCTGCTTCTCATTGCATGGTTGCCAGGGAGAGACTAACTGACCAGTGCAGGCTCTGGGCTTAGCTCTAGCCTGAGCCCTCTTCCCATTGGGTGAGTGCCTTGTTAGCTCCCTGTTGCCACCTGCAAGTGCCTCTCAGCCTGCTTACGCCATTAAAGGAGCAGGCACATCCCAGTTGCCTGCTACTGTTTCCTATATATTAAATATAGCTTAATATTTGGATTATTAGAAATCCCTTATTTTGGTAAGCTATACAATGGTAAAATCTATATATAGATTCTTTATTCACAGATCATTAATTTTTATTATTTGTATCAAGGTACATTAAAATGGCAATTTGCATTTAATTGAACTGGGAAAACCAGCACTTCAAATTAAGTAAACAATTTTTAATGTTTTGAATTTTTCAGAAACATCTAGGTAAAAAAAAAAAAAAAAATCCCTAGTTTTCTCATCTTAAATTCCTACTTCCCTAATTCTCTTTAAAATGAGACAACTCTTTTGTCTTTACCTACTCTGTTTTGAAAATTTTTACAATTTTAAACATACCCACAGAATTGTTCATCAAAATCGATGCATTTTATCTTTGTGGAAACTGTTGCAAGTTTTAGTGCATGTATTTCATAAACATGCTTTTAAGCAGCCCTTTTATATCACTTATACATGGTACAAACCTATGCATGGTATTAGTCCAAAGCAAAAGGTTCATTATTTACCATATAGTTCATTGGACTGGTCTGCAGCAGTGTCAACAGTATTTCAAGCCATGGTCATCCCACAGCTCAGCCTTGTTGAGTGAGTGTATTCCAGATGCCCTTCACAAAGGATTCATGCGCTAATTAGCCCCTCGCTCGTGACTAGAACCAGTGTTCTTGTCATGAGTCCTGAGACTCCAAAAATGTATGTACAGATGAGGTGTAGGACAACTTGATCCAGTTCAGTCTTATGGAGGGTGGGGATACACTAATCATATGACAGGCAGATGGGGGTAACAGAGGGATTCTGGGTAAACTGTTTGCTGCCATGTTTGGGTCAGTAGGGTGACCATATGTCCTGGATGGGCCAGGACAGTCCGGGATTTTGGAGGTGGTCCTGGCCAGCAGGTGAAAATTTAAAACTTAACATCCTGGGAATATGGTACAGAGGCAGTGGCAAGAGCTGTGAAATAGGAAGCCCTAGCAGACAGTTACTGTGGGAGTGAAGAAGTTGAAATTATATTCAATGTAGTGGCTCACCATGACTTGAAAATCACTGCACTGAGTGTGCAATGGGTACTACCATATATCTTATTCAGATTGGCAGCATTAACCTAGCTTTGCAGCAGGTTCCAATCATCAGTTTTGTAGCAGTCGGGGGGGGGGGGGGGACTACGGTTGAACTTTTCCCCCTGGATATTCCTTAGCCTTTCTAACGCCAAAGCTTGTAGGACAGGGTTTGCACCTAGCATGCCCCCCCGACCCCAAATTCCCTACCTGGGCCTGAAAAAAATATTAGGCAATGTATTTGCCTAATATGGACCACATGTTTTATAGTCATGCTTGGTGTTGGCTGCATTTAATCAGTTTCATAGTTGGTTACTATTACTAAGCACATGCTGCTTCTGGCAGAACTTTAATGATGGACAGTATATTTTAATGAGGTTTCCTTGTACAGGCATGTTGCATCTTACGCAGGGGTTAGGTTCTGAGGTCACTGCGTAAGGTGAAAATCGCATATAGTTAAATCGCCAGCTATTTGACTAGGGGTGACTGCCTCTGTCTCCAGAACCTCCTGCCGCCACCTTGGAGCTATGCAGCTGGTGGCAGTGGTCCAGCTCAGGGTAGTGGGGGAGATGGCTGTGTGCCACTGGGCCACCACCAGCACTACACTGCCAAAACCTGCTGCCACAAACTTGAGCCCCGCCCTTCCTCCCACCACGCATATAGTTGAATTTGCACAAGTTAAATGTGCATATGATGTGACTGTACTGTATGTCTTTGTAAGATGAGCAGTATTTATTTCAATTATTTTAATAGATTACACTTGATTTGAGCCTTCAAGAGGCTAAGAAGTGATTTTTATGTACTTTAGCCTATGCCATATTAAATTTATATTTTAAAAAGGAAAAAAATCTCTCCTCTTTCTCTCTTTCTATGTCTCATTGACCGCCCCCTCCCCGGTATGGGACTTGTTGACTTCAGAAATGCCGGATTGGGGAGTTAATGAAAGGATAAAATGTATGTAGCTGTGGCTGCCCTGGGTATTAGAATGTACCACAAGAGAGACGAACAGTGTGTAATTGAGGGAGGGCCAACCCTTGATAAAAAGATGATAGTGTAGCACATATTTAAAATGGTACAACATTACATTTGGGTCTAAATCACCTTGCAAAAGGGAAAGATTGCACCTGAACTTGGAGATGTCATGCAGAAACTGTTGTCTGTAGGAAGTTTGATAAATTCCCAGTGTGACATTACTTTTCCTAAGTTAATATTCTTCAGCCTCAGTCCTAGCACTGCTGTGCGGTAGGGCTGTGTGAAATGGCACAGTTCTGTTTAGACTTGCGTTTCGACGGAACAGCGTTTCATTTTGAATTTTGTTTCTATTTGAAACCGCCATTCCGTTTTTTGTCGAAACAACAGTTTCACTGTTTCAACGCTGTATCAATGTTTAGTCCGTAGGCTAGAATGGGGAAGTTTGAAACTGCCTATAACTTTTGTAATTTCAGGCCTGATTTAGATGAAATTTGCAGGAATGGTAGCCCCTTCTGAGGGCATGAAGCCTGCCGAGTTTCAAGGAGATGAGGTGCAGTTTTCCTGAAGCCCCCTGAACCTAAAGTCTTGAAAGCAAAATCCGTGTCACATGTATGTGTTAAGCTACAGTGGGTTCAAAACTGCAGGGGTGGTAGACCCTACTGAGGCCGCAAAGCCTACCAAGTTTCAAGTAGATAGGTGCAGGGTTTTGGGGGAAACTGCACCTCCAAGCTGTGGACAAGCAAACCTTGTGACCTGGGTGATGCACTGTGTGTTAAGTTGCAGCCATGCTAGCCCCTAATGAGGTCATGAAGCCTGCCAGCTGTCAAGGAGATACGTGGAGGGGCTTCTGGGTTCTGGGGCCCTGCACCTCTAGCTGCTGACGGGCAAACCTGGAACACACAGTTCAGTAACTGACACCAAGGCAAAAAGCAGGGGAGTTCAAACAATGCTGCCCTTTTATGCATCTTTTCCATGTCTCCCCCAGAGCACTGGAATTAGAGACCTCAGGGAAGGATCCCAGTCACTTGTCAGCTAGGCAGTCAATGAGAGCAGTCCTTTTTCCTCCCCCCACCTACTCTCCTCTTTCCCTCCCTCTCCTTGTTTTAGTTCCTGTTTCCCTGCAGACAAGCCCAGCTTCAGCTTCAGCTTCAAAACTCAACATTTTGACTTGCCTTGTTTTGAAGCTCTCTGTTTCATTTCGATTTCACTGTTTTGAGCTCTAAACAAGTTAAAACAAAACTGCTGGCAAAATTTCACATAGCCCTACTGTGTAGCTGTTTAAAATGCTGATGCAAAAGCTCAGACAGTAGGTGGCTCTTTATCTTTTCTCTAGTGTGCAGCAGCTGTTGTAACACCTTGATACCACAGCTGTACTATTGCAGCCTTTGGGAGCATGAAAGGGAGAGAGTGCAGGAAAAGTCAGGATTTAAATAACTCTGCTAATGAGCCCGTGGAAATCCTGGGATTCAGTTATGTCCCAGGCTTGTAAGAGTGCCTGTTTGGCTTTGGTGCTGTTGTCAATGTGATTTATTCATGATAGATTGAGTGTTCTGCACCCAGAAGCTCACAGGAAGGATGAGAGTTAAAGCTTGTATTTCATTTATGTTGGTACAGTGGGTGTCATATTGATAGTGTCTAAGGATATGGACTAATGCACTTTCCAACCCTCTTAAAATGGGAGAGGGAGCTACTAATTGAGTGTATATCAGCTGTTATGACACATCTCCATGTCTGCATGCCACTCCAGTAGTTAAAGTTGGCTAAATCACTGTTATTTTCATAGACATTATAGACACTAGGGCTGGAAGGGACCTTGGAAGATCACTGAGTTCAGCCCCCTGCCCCAGGAACAGGAGGTCAGCGGTGGTCATAGGATCCCAGCAAGACAAACATCCAAATTTTTCTTGAAGGCATTTAAAGTAGGTGCTTGAACCACCTCTGGTGGCAGGACTATTCCAGACCCTGGGGGCTTAGACAGTAAAGAAGTTCTTCTGTATGTCCAGCCTGAAACGGTCCTGGAGGAGTTTATGACTTTGACCCTGCCATCCCTTGGGGTGCTCTGGTGAACAAATGTTTTCCCAGATCCTGGTGAGCCCCCCTTATAAACTTATAGGCAGCCATCAGATCACCCCTGAGCCTGTGCTTTTCCAAGCTGAAGAGTCCCATAGCTCTCAGCCTCTCATCATAAGATCTGTTTTCCTGACCTTTGATCATGTATCACTCTTCTCTGGACTCTCTCAAGCTTCTCCACATCCTTTTAGAATTGTGGAGCCCAAAACTGGATGCAGTACTCTAGTTGTGGCCTCACCAAAGCTGAATACAGCGGGAGAATGACGTCCTGGGATATATTTAAGAAGCATCTATGGATGCAAGCCAGCATTTTGCTACTGCTAGCAAAGCAAGCATCACATTGAAGGCTTATGTTCATCTTGTGGTCGATCATGACCCCCAAGTCCTTTTTGTCCATCGTGCTAGCCAGCCTATAAGCATGCTGCGAGTTTTTCTTCCCAAAGAAAAGAGAACCTTGCATTTTTCAGTGTTAAACACCATTGGGTTCTTGTTTGGCCCTTTCCTAAGCCTGTGAAGGTCAGCCTGGATTGTCCTGCTGTCCACAAATGTGGATGCTTTGCCCCAAAGTTTTGGTGTTGTTGGTAAACTTAGCCAGTTCTCTTCTGACTCCAATGTCCACATCATTAATGAAGATGGGGATTTTAACACTGAGTAAAGCAATGTCAAGGTTGAAGTGGCTTTTCTATACTATCTACATGTTCTTAGTTATACAACACTTATAACAGTTTATTATATTTTCTTGCATAGTGCACACCTTTTTCCTGAAAATCTAGGGGTGCACCAATAGAGATTTTGGTGGCATTTACCAACAGCTGATTTTAAGGAGGCTTATCGATTGATACCGATCTGATTTCCAATACCAGCCTGGCAGTGTGGAGAGCTGCCTCCAGCTTGTAAGTCTGGTTCTACTGAAGGGGAGCAGGAAGGGAAGAGGTGTGGGGGCGCAGATCAAGCCCTCCACGATGAGGGAGCAGTGGGGCTGGGGCAAGTGCTGCCCAGGTGGGGTGGGGTGGATGTGATACAGAGCCTGCAGCTCGTCCAGGGCAGGGAAAAAGGTGGGGGGTGTGCCACTGGTCTGACAGTCACTTGCTTGTTCCGCAGCTCCTGTTGCTCATCCGGAGATGGGGCATTTGCCCATGGATCTCCATGGGATGGGGTGGGGCTGTACTGGGAAGGGGGCTACGGGGTCATAGACTCTTCCTAGTGCAGCGCTGCCCCACCAGGTAAAGCTTGGCACAGCCCCACACAGAGCTGGGGATGCACCCCGCCCTACACCCATCTGGATGAGCAGTGGGAGCTGCCATATGAGCAGGTAAGCACCAGACAAGCGCCGGACCAGCGGCTCCTGTACATGTGGCACACAGCAGCAGGGGCTGCCCCTATGCCTCCCTCATGAGCCATAGCTCTGTGCCACACCTGTCCCACCCTGACTGGGCAGTGCTTGCCTCAGTCCCATACCTCCCTCACTATGGGGGGCCTTGATCTCCTCCACCCCTTCCACCACACCAGACTTACCAGCTGGAGGCAGCTTTCCACACTGCCAGGCTGTGCTCCTCACTGCCTGTGCTGTGCTGCATCAGGCAAATTATTGGCCTGATGTGGCCAATTTCTGATAGTAAATTTTCTTTATATCGATGCTGATCTGATATCGGACCTTTTTTTGTATTGGTGCCCCTCTGAAAATCAGCTGCTGGAAATTGGGGTGTACATAGTAAGTGAGGAAATATGGTTGTGACCTACTCTGTGCACGCTGTTTGGCTGGTGCTGGGGTGGGCTCTGCATACTCTGCCTAGTTGCAGCTATTGGGGTGCTGGCTTCCCAGGGTCTGCTATTTGAACTCTCCCTCTAACATCTGGTATTGGTGCCCTTCTTGCTCCCTGCCCCTAGTTAAGCTATTGCTGGGCTACCTAGCTGCTGGTTGTGGGCAATATGGGGGTTTTATACACATGCTTTGGAAGGCCAGAGGCAGGTGCTTTAGAGTGGCTCCAAGAGACACTCTAAAGTGTTGCATGCATCAGCACCCTCATGCTGAAAAATGGTGGCAGGGGCACCTTACCTAAAGCTTGCTGAATGAGCTTTAGTTTAAAGCACTGCTGCCACTATTTTTCAGGGTGGGGATGCTGATGCATGTGACATTGGAGTCTGCTGGAGCACAGTATTTACCATGGTCCAGCAGACCTGATTAATCAAGTCTGCTCTGACACTGTAATTGCAGTGCATCAGAGCAACCTGGATGCGTGTACCTAGATGCTGTGGGAACCTAGTGTGCTTGCTGCACTGGCCCTTTGCATCATGGCCAAGATTCCTTTCCTTTTTCCATAGCAGAGACTCCTGCTACAGAAGCAGCTAGCTCCTGACTCAGCAGGAGCCTTTATCTCTGCAGCAGCTTACAGGTCTCCTTGGGCTCAAATTGCTAGCAGCTGCAACAGGAAGGAGCAACAGTCCTGTGTTAGCCATGTAGCTTGGGCATGGGCAAAATGCCAAATCCAGCTGGCAGTGGACTCCATTTCCCAGCAGCCCCATCCCACATGGCTGGAGCTGATCTCCAGAGAGAGTACAAGGCTGGGGTTGCCATGGAGAGTGGCCCCGGCCATGCTGCCAGGGTGTGCAGCAGAGCAGGGGTCTGCTCTGGGATTTTGCGGCAGGAGCAGCTTGGTCCAGGGTGAGGGCCACAATCTGCCTGCGTGCTCTGGGCAGGAGCAGATTGTAGCTCTGTTGCAGCTCGGGATCAGTCTGTCACTGCTGCAAAGAGCCAGGGTAGAACTGCCATCTGCTGCCTGTATACCCCTGGAGTATGCAGGTGGCTGACTGGGGCCAGGGCAGAGCTGCAGACCAAGCTACTCCTGCTGCAAAATTGCTGTGGCTCTGGAATAGCCCCCTGCCCTGCTCTGCTGGCGCTGGTCTCCCAGCACAGTTCTCCCTATTATAGCACAGTGGGTAGGGTCTCTTTGGAGACAGACTTCAGCCATGTGGGCAAGGGCTGCTGGGACATGGCCTCTTGTGGTGTGGTTTTGAAACCCATTAAGTTATACCACTTCAGACCAGTATAATGTCTGGGGTTTAAAATGTATTTAGAACAGGGGTGGTCAATTATTTGAACTGGAGGGCTTCTTAAGGACTTTTGGTCAGCTGTTGAGGGCTAGGGGCAGGGGTGGGGAGATGCCAATTGATCTTGTTCTCTCTGACCTGCCAGCTGCTCTGTACCACTTGCAGCTCTGGGCTTGGGAAGGACCATAAAGTGCATGGACTCTTCTGTCCCCTCCCTCCCTTCCCACTCCACCCCCACCTGGCTTACTGATTGCGCTGTGGAGTTTTGACACAGCAGCAGCTGGGCCCATACAAGATGGGGTGCAATTCAGCATACTGAGTAGCTTTCCCCCCGTTGCTGCTGCACCCCATCAGGAAAGTTTGGAGCAACTGCCTGATGGATTAGTTGTGCAGTGGCTCATTGCAATGGGAGGGATGGCTACTCGGTTTGCATCACGTATGGGCCTGGCTGCTTGTGGCTGTGGTGCCAGGACTGCGCAGCCACAGTGCCGATAGGAAACTGAAGGGGGCAGGGAATGGGGGTGGGGATGCAGAGGAGTTGGTGCTGCGCAGCCCAGCCTGGCCCTGGTTCCAGCCAAGTGGAGCAGTGTGTGGCTCAGTGCTCTGTCCTCCGGCTTCCAGTACTGGCCAGCGGTCTGGATAGGATCAGTTGGTGGGCTGGATATATCCTGGAGTCCATATTTTGTCTACCTGACTTAGAATGTTGTAAGCATTGCATCTGTCCACATCCTCAGATGGACTCCTCTCTGAGCTTGGCTTGTTCTCACAGCAGAGAAGTGTCAGAGCTCCCTTTTGCAATCTGAATGATTTTGTCATGCACTCCTTTTTATGATTTCCCCTAGCTAGCACTGTTACTCACCAAATCTGTTTGCATTTAAGCAGGAGTCCTCTAATGTCTTATTTTTCATTCAGGGAAGTTGTGCAGGATGGTGATGGTTGATAGATGAATCATTGCTATAGTATCTCCAGTGGTATATACATAGAACCATCCCCCTGCAGGCACTGAAAGGTGAAAGCTCTTATGCCTTCAGATGTTCAAAGAGATACTGAAAATACTTGGTGGAGCCCCACTCTGCTTAAAGATTGCTCTGCTGCCAAGGATCACTAGAGGGCAGTATTGCACTTTCCATTGCCATCTGCTGTGCTGTGGGCATTGCGAACCAATGATCAGGCAAGAAATGCCTTGTCTCAATTTATCTGCATCTCTTGTAATGAGGGGGAAATCTATAGTGTATTTTGATTTTATGCAATTTCAGTCTCAATTGAGATGGAAGTCGGGACTGAAAAGTAATTTGATTTGTGGCAGAAGTTTTTACTGCATAAGGATGCACTCGCATTAAGTTGCTGGCTGCCCGTCTTTTGAGGATGGGGAATACTCTAGGCAATAATTAAGCCTGTGATTCCTTGTAACAGGTGTTCCCCAGATGCTAGGATGGTGTGAGGGGAAGTAGTTCTTATTTCCTTTAGTCTGAACTGCAGACCTTACAATTGGTCTGTATAGCCTCAACTACTCTGCTAACAAGAACCCCATGGAGATCTTGCAGGTAATGATTGGGCTCAATGTGAAAAGTAAAGCTACCTCACTTGACTCGTCTCTGCTAGAATTCTCTGAAGCTTCTCTGTTTTCTAGACACACCCTTGCTCTATCCTCCCTTCTCTATCTTGGCCTTTGCTCCCACTTGGGGTCCTATTCAGCCAGTCATGACTTTACAGCCCTACTGCTGCTGCTCCCATGCCAGTGGGCACAAGTGCGGTTGAGACTGGCATGCTCTGCTCTGAGTGACGGCTCCCTGCAGTCCCATCCACAGGAGGACTTACAAGATTCTGTCACTTTGTTCTGCTTGAGTGAAGCAGGAGACAAGCCCTAGTGAAGTCCTCTGGGCCATTTAAAACCCTTCCCAGAAAGGCCATACTCAAGAAACTCATCAGGACAGATAAGCTGCTCTGAGGGGAAACTAAGCATGGGCCTTGTTACACCTTAAACTGTGAGCTGCACAAATATTGATGAGAGTTAGTAGCACTAACTCAAGTTTGGAGCAGTTGCACATTCAGGCCAGCAGCGGCTTGAAGGACTAAAAAGTAAGAATCCCCTTTCTGTTCCAGGCTCCCCCCTGTGCCTTGAGTTCCCCTTTGCCCTCAGGGCTTCCACCCACCTACTTGTGGCTCACTATGCTTTCTGTCCCAGGGGAGCAAATGGAAGGGTTAACCTGCCTACCTGGCTGCTGCTGTGGCTGCTGGGTTGCTGTTTTTCTCCAGGCTGAGCCTGGCTGGGCTCAGATAATTACAACCTTACAGTGCATTGGAGCAGACTTGATTAATTGAGTCTGCTGGAGTGTGATAATTTTGGCGCTTCAGTAGCCTTCTGCGTCTTGACGTCCGCACACTTCAAAATGGCAGCAGGGGCGCTTTAAAGTATGTCAAACCAGCCTTAGTTCAAGTGCTGCTGCCATTTTTGAAGCATGGGGATGCTGATGCATGAGAGACTGTGGTGCTCTAATTGAGCAGCTCTGGAAACTACTCAGAAGCACCCACCCCCTATCTCTAGAGTGTGCATAAAAGTGCTGATAGAAACTAATCCAGGTAATGGAGTAAGATTCCGTAGTCCTTGTTTGTTAATGTAGTTCAGTCTGTGGATGATTACCTGTTCCACAGTTTCCCTTTTAAGTAGGTTTTTAAAGGTTTGCTGCCTAAGAACAACTACTCCGAGATCAGTGGTGGAACATCCAGGGAGGTAAAAGTGAATGTAATGGTTGTGACTCCTTTGTTCCTGTGGGTTTGATTTGCTTCTTCCTTACTCCCTTCCTCCCTCTATCCCTCCCTTTGTACCTTCATTTTTAAATCGCCCTCCCCATTTATATGCTGGTTTGTGCATGGCCTTTCACGTCTGAAGTGATCTCCAGCTCAAAAATCTTTGGGTGTGTATAGTTTTGGTAGTCTATAAGGTGCAAATCTACCCTGTTATTAAAGTAATAAACATGGTTCAGTAGATGGCAGCAAGCTGAATAGTTTGCACGTTACATTTCTTCTCCTTTTCCCCAAAACAAATAGTTTGTGAACAGCTGTGATGGAATTGCCAAAATAATATTGTTCCAGGCATAAGTCTGCTCCCACATCCTCAAAAGATCAGGCTAGTGGATAGAACTCTGAAGTGGGACTTAAGAGTCTTGGGTTTGTGCCAGTGGTTTCCTAGGTGACTTTGGACAAGTCCCTTCACTTTCCTATGCCTTCACATCCCTTTTTCATCAAATAGGGATAACATTAACACTTTTTGTACAGTTCTTTGACTGACATGGCAATGCTATGACTGAGTTGGGAATGATGATTGCTTGTATTGCACAATAAGGGAGAACAAAGTCTTGCTCTGAGTGGGAAGAACTTTGCAAAATGATAGCTGACACGGATATCTAGTACTGCTTGCAACCTGAGCTATAATCTTGTATGAACAGGTATATGTGAAGATAATTCCTTGCTAAGCTTTCTTCCAGTAGTATAACTGTGTGTGAACAGAGCAATTTATGAGAAGTTTAATGTTTGGAGAGCCACTTTACAGCCTTCTCAGTAGAAAACCTATTTTTATTAAAAGGTGTCCCATAAATTTTGCTTCAGTGGATCAAAACTTCCAAGGCCATAATGTGGGAGGCAGTAATTTTTCTCCATAAATCTTAGATGTATGTAGAATTTTTGCATTTTATTACACTTTTTCATTTGTTTCTCTCCCCCTTGCCAAATTAGCTAATATGGTGTTAACTGTGTTTATAAAGAGATGCTACTGGTGTCGATGGTTTGTCAGGCTGCTTAATAGACATTCTTTTTCCTTTGGGTTTTAGAACTTTACAATAAAAATAAATAAAGTTTGTACTGGCTTCAATTTTTTAACTCCAGGCAAATAAACAACCCCCAAATCCTAAACATGCAAGCTGGACCTTGAGGGTAAAAATTTCATAATCTCCTCATGTGATTTTTAGGAGCCTGAGTCCCTTTGCTTGTCAGTGAAGCACAGTGACTTGACTACATTAGAAGTCTACCTTTGTGGGTTTTAGATCCTGCTGGAAATTCCCTTGAAAGCCAAAGTTCAGTGATAGTAACTAATACTTTCATAGTGAAAGAAAATTCCATTAAAATTCTGATGCAGCTGATTAATTACTATCAGTGAGAAAACAGGAGTAGCAACCTCCTGATTTGAATCTTTGCTTGCTAGAGTTTCCTCTTGAGAGGACTGAGCACTTCCACAGGACTATACCCTTCCAAATCTCACAAAAATTTGAGCTACTCTTTAGCAACTCTGTTTGAAACGCTGAAATGGGTATTTTCCCTGTTTTGCAGATGGGGAAGCAAAGAAGTTAAGTGCCTTAAGCAAGGTCATAGGATTAGTGACCAAACAAATTAGAATCTAGGCATTCTTGACTCCCAGACTTGGGCTCAGTCCACTAAGCCATATTTTTGCCATCAAAGTGCTTACTTAGAAACATGCATTGCAGGTTTGCTTTTGCAAATCTTCATGTAGACACTGGAATGTGCATGAGATCATTCGTCTTGGCAGTCGGTCACTAGATTGTAAACAGTGTTTTAGAGGGGCCAGGTTTTGTTTCATACTCCATGGAGGAATTCTTTGCCCCACCCTTTCCAGAAGCCCTTTTATTACTAATAGGGGAGCAAAGTCTCACCGGAGACTAACGTGGTGTTCACTGACCGAGGGAGCAGTCTGGTTTCTGTATTGCAATTTAGTGCCAGTGAGTTTAAAGTCCAAAGTGAATCCATATTTTTGCCCAAGAGTAACTGCTTCCCTGACCCCCAGCCTGAGGACTTATCCCAGACTGTAACCTTTCAAGCTAACTAAATCTGACTGCAAGCTCCATTCCCTCAAGAAATATATTCTTTTTGAAGTGGTTTCTTTAAATACATTTGGCTAATCATCCTCCTCTCACAAGCAACATCTTTGAAGCTCAGACAGCAGGTGTGAGCACTGTTCTAACCCACCTGACTTTACTCCAGTTAATGGAGGCTGTCAGTAATGGAGAAGCTGCTATTTGGCAAAGTGAGCTCTGCTTTGGACTCCAATGGTCTGGATGCTGTATTTGTGACTAGGGCCTGCCCCACCCCGGGATATAGAATTTGTTTCCTTCCCATGTGCAAAATGGGAGCAAAATAGGGATCATTGTCCTAGAGTGTTTTTTCTACTTTCTACTACAGTGTGTCACTTTCCCTGAAGCAGTACATTGGTTATTTGGTGCTCTAACATGAAGTATAGACAAGTCGCTAGGATGCTAGCCTCGAACTTTGGAGGCCTAGGTTGATTTCCTTGCTTAATCTTTCTGTACATCAGTTCCCATCAATAAAATGGCCCTGGCTCTCATGTGGTGTTTGGACAGACATTAAAGGGAGGTCAGGCATTCAAGTAATGGTGCGTAGGTGTTGGGTAGTACCTATGAGTTGCAATATTGACTGGCCACAGTGCTGCAGAATAGGAGGGAAAGTAATTAATTGTCTCTTTGGAGTGATGGACTGGAGCTCTGAAAAGGGGTCTTCAACAGCTTTCTTCTAATGCAGACTGTTGGATATTGCAGGTATTCAGGATTTCACTGATGTGTTTATTTTAGACTCAGTGCAGTAGAGCAGTGGTTCTCAACCTTTTTTTGTACTAGGACCTATGTGTAAGCATCAATGGCGAGTCTCAACCCAGTGTCCCTTCTCTCCAGACCTGCTGCCCCCAGACCCAAGGTCCCCAGTGTGTGGGGCAGGGGGTGGGTGTGTGAGGCATAGGGGCCCCATATAGCCCCTTGAAGGCCCCTTGAAGGCTGGAACTCTGCCAGCCTGCAAAGGAAAAGCCACGGTTTCCCACATTTCTTATCCTTTTAAAAGAGAATCCATTTTTAAAGTTTGTCTGTGACTTTCATATATTCTTGTGACCACCTTTGCAGTCGCAACCCACAGGTTGAGAAACACTGCAGTAGAGGGACATTTGTCGCCTCTTCCCTTCCTGCCAAAGATTTATTTTAAAAGAAACTTTTTTTTTTTTTTTTTTTTAAGTAAAGCTGTGTCTATATTTGGACTTGTCTGTTTGCAGTATGTCATTTTGAAGTCTTCTCCTCTCCCCTGCAGGAATTAAAGGCATCTCAGAAGAAACAACCACTGGGGTTCATAATCTGTATAAGATGAAGGCCAGTGGGACCCTGAAAGTGCCAGCCATCAATGTAAATGACTCCGTCACCAAGGTAAAGCAACCATCACTCTAAAGCTACCCCATGGCACTGATAAACAATATGTTAATGTTAGAAAACTGTCTCCTTGCTTCCCTGCCTGAGTGTTAGTACTTTTCTTGTTCTTGCTAAATGAAGCTGGCTGTACTTAGGGGCCTGATGAGAAATAGATTTTGACATGTGGCTGGGGTGAGTATGTAGAGGGGTCTGGGATATATCTGAATTAATGCCATGTGGCAGTTCAGATGGCCTTCCTCTTCTAACAAAAAAAAAGATACATCTCCTCATTTATTAGTAGTATAGCAGCACCAAGAGAGTGGGGATCTCACTCTCCCAGTGGAGATCAGGATTTTTAGAATGAGGCTCATTCTTGCCCAGAAGATTTTACAGTCCATGTAAACAAGACAGATAAAGGGTGGCAGGGAAAATGGGCAGAGGGTAGTGAAGTGACTTATCTAAAATCACACAGTGGTCAGGGGAAGAGCTGGGATTAAGAATCCATATATAGTGGCCTTTCCACTAGACCAGTGGTTCCCGAATTCTGACAGACTGAGTGCCACCAATTTAAAATGATACAGCCTTAAGTACCACCAGCAAATTTTTCACACACATAGGTAACAGATTGTGTATTAAAACAAGATGACATTTTTTACTAATCATAAAACATTGTTTCATCAGTTATAGTAGCCATATAAAACAATTGTAAATTGGAAAAAAAGACTATGTAAATTTACCCACCCAGAGATGCTTTTGGGGATGTCTCTAGTAGGAAGGTATAGGGGCTACAGGGGTACATGTGGGGTTTGGAATCTGGGGAGCTAGGGGATACATGCACGCCCTGGCAAGATGCAGGGTACTGTGGGTCAGGAGTAAGGCAGCAGAAGGTCTGGGAGTGCTGTGGCTTGAGTGACAGACTTGCACACACATGCATAGTGCTCTTCAGGTAAGTTGGTGGAGGGGTTGGGGGAGAGGGGAGATCAAGGCTCCCACATTGAGGGGAAAAAAGTGGAGCAGGGGTGGGGGTGGATGGGTGGATGACCCTCAGGCCAGGGCTGATTGTGGGACAGCAGTGGGTGGCTCATCCAAGGGTACTGGGGGAGGTGTGGCTCTCCCATTGTGTGTACCCTGGGACAGGCATGGGGGCACATGCCCCCTGGATCTGTGTGTGGGACAGAGGCAGGCAACCTCCTGCAAATAGGGCCCTGCACCATGCTGTCACTGCCCCAGAAGCCTTGTGCAATGCCATGAGCCTTCTGTGTGCTGGCTGCGCATGCCTCCCATACCTGCCCTGGAGTGCGTCAAGTTGCCCCCCCCCTCCCCCCCCAATCCCTGGAAAGGCCCAGGCTGCCTTTGTGCAGGCTCTGCTGTGGAGACGGGGCAAGCCAGCCTGAGGGGAGAACCCCTGGGGAGCAGTGGGCTGCTCCTGCGCTCTGCACTTAGCTCTGGAGGTAGCAGTAGCAACACAGCATGCCATGTGCTTGCCGCCACTGGACGGGCAGAGGACGCAGTGCAGTCAGTGCACAGCAGGTGCATGGCATCACGCAAGGTTCCTGGGCTAGTAGGACTGTGGTGTAGAGCTCTATGTGCAGCAGCAGCCTACCTCTGCCCCATGCACAGATCTGGGGAGCATGTGTCCCCCTTGCCTGTCCCAGGGTACGTGTAATGGTGGGGAGCTCCCCATGCCCCTGGATGAGCTGCCTAGGCTCTGACTATTGCACCACCCATCCATTCATCCCAGCCC
>JAGPOW010000797.1:25942346-25965267 GCA_030014935.1 Caiman crocodilus | reverse complement strand
ATCTGGCCTGTGGGCAAGTAGCTCCCCAACGTGTGCAATCCCACCCATGGGCACCTGGCAGTTTTGGCCTGGGAAGATGGGTGGGTGGGACTGCTTCTGTTCAGTGCTTGACATGGCAGCATCAGTGGTGGACCTGGGGGAATGCCCTGATCCACACCTGGAACCTGCCGGATGTGTTCACAGCTGATTCCGACACCTGCCTGGGGCTGCTTCTATTGCCTAAGTGGGTGCTGGTGTGATCTGCAGACAGGGCCAGAAGGTGGGTCCCTCTGTGGGCCACATGCACACACTGCCTGGCCAATGGTGGGAAAGCGGGGTTTGTATGCAGTGGCCACCACTGCACTGTACTGCCACCGCTGCACCTGCGCAGGTTTCCCATGGCCGACCGCATGTCTGTATGGGGCAATAGTGGCTGCCACATGTGAACTGCTGCTTCCTGCCCACAGCCCAGCTGAGCAGTGCATGTGCGGCCCGCAAAGGGGCACCGCTGCTCTCATCCCCCTGGACCTACCCCTGGGAGCAGACCGAGTGAGCTGAGGTAGGGGGTAGGGAGGTGACAGAGTGTGCTGTGTGGGGCCAGTGGTGCCCAGTGCACCCCTTCCACTCCCCCAGGAAAGGACAAAAGTATGGAAAGGCACCAAGGGAGATGGTGCCACACCGCCCCAGGGTACGCTCTGCGCCTGCCTGCCTGGCGGCACATGGAACCGGAGCAGCACTATTGGCCCGACTGTGCTTGTTGCATCCATGTGTGGCTTTCCTTAAGGGCAGATAGCATACCATTCCAGTTCCATGTGCTGCTGGCTGGGCAGTGGTGGAACGAGCAGGTGGAACTGGAGTGGCGCTATTGGTCCTTAAGGGAAGGTACCGAACCCAGTTGGGCTGATAGTGCTGCTTGTGGTCCATGTGCAGCCAGCTGGGTGGCCACTCCAACACCAACACCTCAGCCCCCAGTCAGCTCCTTGCAACCCCAGCCCCCTGCAAGCTCCACTTACCTCACGGGTTCCAGAAAGGAAAGTGAGCCTGAATCGAGCCTTGGGCCCCACCCTTCCCCCTCCTTTTCTGGGCAGGGCTGGAGCTTTCCTGCCCTTTTTGCAATTGGCTCTTGCAGGCTGGAACTCAGCCACCTGCATAGGTCTTTACAAAAGCAGGAAATCTGTGGGCTTCTCTGCTTAAAGCTAAGATCTGTGTTTTCTTTGATTAAAGATGGAAAATCTGTGGTTTTTCTCTGTTTTTTCCATGAAAAACAGAAAACCCAGATCCCTGGTCATATGTAGGTACCTACTCAATTCATGATTTTGTGGATTTTTATGGAAATCATGAAATCGGGCATTGTCTGTGAAACTGGGCAATGTCCATGAAATAGGGGTAGGGGGACTTATTAAAAATAACATGCTGGCTCCCCAGTGGGAAAGGGCAGCTGCATGAAGGGGAGCAGCCAAGATGCCTACTGCCCCTCCCCCATCCCTCACTGCTGATTGGGTGAGAGGGCTGCCTGTCATGCAGCCTCACCCCTCTCTACTACTGAGTGGTATAGGGGGGCTATATGACAGACAGCCCTCTCAACCAATCAGTGGCAAGGGGCAGGACCACTGGGGTCCTCAGTCAATCAGAGGCATGGCGGGTGCACTGCAATAAGCCCTCAAAAATAGTGGCTGTCCCCATGATCTGCCTGTCTAACTGCTTGCCGCCTTGATTTTTTGGTTATGTCGCTAGTCATAAAGTAAAGCAGGCACATGGTAATGGATCTCTGTCTGTGTGTATGTATATATGTATGTGTATATATAAATATAATCACCTTGATGCATGTCCACAGACTAAATGGGGAGTGGACTTATGATCTTATGGACAATCGGGCATTGTGAGCTAGTCCCAACTTTAGATCCAGATTGGGGACTTCTGGATTTCTCACAGCAAAGTTGTGTCAATCAGCTTTTACGTCTGAATAAGATCCTGGTTCTCTAGTATGTATTATATCACGGACTAAGGGTCTTAACTAAGGCCAGAAAACAGTTTCATTGAGAGTCACTGTCTTGAAGACCTCACAGTCTAAACAGACAAAGGGTTAAGGGCAGGAGAGGTGAAGTGACTTACCTAAGATCACCTGGCATGGTTTCTGCTGTAAGACTTCATCCTCATCGTCTTCCAGTACAGGTTTTTCTCTTGCTTTATGCTGTACATGCAGTCCTGGAAAACGGTGCATAACTCAAATTCACATAAAGGGAGCCCACTTTACAGTGTAACAAATAGGGATACATTTGACCTAGACTGTACGTCATGACCCCCAGGCCCATTTCTACTACTTTTACAAGACCATTTTCTTACTCGCCAACAGCACACACAAGCATAGGGTGGTAGTGAATGTTACCATAATGGGGATGGCAACTACTGAAACGCATTGGACAATGAGCGAGGAGCACAGATCTACGCAGGAGACTGTTGTGGTGCGTGTCACTCCCACAAAGCACTGCACAAAGCAGCTGACTGCCAGCTTCCACCATACCTATAGCATAAGAATGAATTTATCTTGCATATAACCAATTTTTGTTATAAAAGTGGTCATCTCATAAGAGTGAATTCCGTTATACGGAACTCACATAAAGTGAGGGAAACCTTTTATATTAATTGTTACAATGGGGCATACAATTGGTTAAAGCCTCAACCTGCCCTGGTAGAACGTTAATACTTTGCTTTAGGCTTGCCACAAATTAACAGTCCAGCACACTATGAGTGTATGCAAGTAATCTTATTCTGTGGGGCTTATATTCCTATTTGTTTTGGGATAGGCAGTGTGCCTTCAATCTATGCCTTCTGAAGGAAAAATAACAAATAGAAGAAATAAGTGTTACAAACTGTATAGAAAATTCACATGCAAGTGCGTCCATACTTGGGCAGAAAATCTCCTTGTCTACCTTTTTATTGTGATGAAAATGTGTCAATTTGGGCATGAAAGAGGCTGCATCCCACTTCCCAGAAATGTAGAACTTCCCTATCAAGTTCTTTCTAAAGCAGAGTTTAATTATATGTCAGATAACTGTTCTTTGCAGGAAAGTTGAGAGCTAACACACTAGGAGTATATCGCCTTTTCTCCAGGCCAATATGGAAAATTCAACAGGAGCATACTAGTAATTCTTGAAGACCCTATTGGTCATATGGAGTCAGGCTCCCCAACATAATGGAGTGATCTCTCTAGTCTTCATAGCTTCTTCCTGTATAGAAGTTGTCATTCTTTTTCTGTCCATGTTCCTTCCCCGTGACCATCTGTATGTTGTAAAGACAGATTGTGGTTGACAGTCTAGAGGCTGAGCAGAGTAAATAAGAAGGAAAGGCTGTTCCACAAAACTCCTTGAAAATTTTCAGTCTCAAGAAAAGAAAGCAGAGTACTTTGGGAAGAAAATCTGATTTAGTAGCTCAAATTTCTGTACTGAGGACAGTAGAAAAGGCTTATAGTAGAGGTATGTAAAAACCATTGAAGTATGCTGGAACCTGGGTAATTTGGTCCAGTGGCGATCATTCCTGAACCAAACACCAATTATAATGCACCTGCAACTGTACCAACACTAAATGCACCATTACCTGCTTAGAGTGCTCCTCTGCTATCTACATTGAACAGACAGGGCAATTTCTACATATAAGAAAGACAAGCCTGTGGCAGAACGCTCCATCCAACCTCTCTGGATGTTCCGTCGCTGACTTCAGAATAGTTGTTCTTAGCAAAACTTTAAAACTAACTTGAGTGGGAAACTTTGGAACAAGAAATCATCCACAGACTGGATTCTATTCAGTATGGTCTAAATAGGAACTGGATTCTTATCCTGTTACCTAGATTAGTTTTTGTGTAACCCCTTTGTTCCTATGAGATTTATTGCTTGTTGGCTTCTCTGCACTGGTTCCCTCCTGTCCCTTCCTTCCTTTCTAGCTTGTATATTAAAATCACTCTCCCTATTTGATACACTTGTGCATGTCCTTTCACAGCATTTGATGGTGAGCTTCAGCTCTCACAAACTTGTGTTTGTAAATCTCTGATTTAGTTAGTGTATGAGGTGCAAATCTACCCTGCCTTCTTATTAAAGTAGTAAACATTCTTATATTGACTTCTATTCTCCCAACCTTAATGGAGTCTTTTGTCACTTGGTCTCTGAGAACAGGATCTCTACCATCCCGAGCAAAAGACAGCTGAATAGCAGTCCCTTTATAACCAGGAGGTCCTTCATTGTTCTGGTACCTCAAGGCTTATTTCTAGCTGTGGGAGTCTGGAGGACAGTTGTCAGTTGACAAACTGATTGATAGTTCTTACAATTCCATCCGAGTTTGTCCTGTTTGGCTGTTGGAAATGCATCATCATTTTCCAACAAGGAAACTTAGAAAGCTGTAGGGCCAGATCTCACAAATGCCCAGCATCTAGTACCTCTTGTTTTCAGTGGGAGCTGTTGGGTGTTGAACATTTCCCTTGAGGTGGCAACTTCACTGAAGTATCTAAATGGAAACTGGACTCATCTGAAATCCTGGCCCATAAGTGCTTGATATCACTGCCATATGCTCACATAATAGTGTCCATTCAATCCAAAGTAAAATATGACTGTGGGACTGGCCCGTTTTCTCTATCTTCTGTTCAGTACCAGTATGGGTAGAGCTGAGAGAGGTGTGTTTTTGAACCTCCTGGAAGTGTGGTGCCCCTTAAATCACAACTGGAAAACCACTACCTCATAAACATTGCCACTACTAGGTTGTCAGACTATTTTGCTAATCCTACTTGGTTTTAGTAGTATAGGAAGCTTAGCTTCTGTTAAAGGTGATTACATTTACTTTATTTACATACCAAGCTGAAAGTAAATCACAGACATAAAGAGCCATAGAAGTGGGAATGTTTCTGGTACTCCAAACACATCCAGGGAAAGAATTAGTAGCACAGCTGTTATCCATTAAGGTTTCTCCTCATACTGAAATTGACACTATTGGTTTAATTTTTCTCATAGTTTTACAAGTCTTTTCTGAAACCTAAATAGAAATATTTATATGGAAAACAGGAGCACTTTTTAATTTAAAATTTACCTTTCAGAGTTTGAAACTTTAAATGCCATGGCTCAAACCAGAAATGAAAAGACATTTGACTTTTTGTCCAATCTAAATAAAAAATGTGAAGACTAAAAGCAGAAAGAGGTAAAAAATACCGCCTTATTTTTTGGCTTTGATTTAATTTATGCTATTAATAGAATAGGTAACGGTATCTGTACATAATTTGGTAAACTAAAATAGACCGTGTCGTTTCAGAAGTGTTGCAGACAAAAATCTACTCTCTTCCATTTAGCTAGAGACTTGAACCTATGACTAATTATGATACCAGTGCAACTTTATGAGCAACCCAGAGGTGGTTAAGATTCCACTATTGACTTTCACAGAATAAAGCTTCCATATGTGATGTAGAAACAGGAAAGAAGAAGCAGGGTTAAAGTGTGCAACAGCTGCATGAATAAACTGTTTTGTGACATGCAGCAGTTTGTTGAGTTAAGAAATGTGTGGAAATATAGCCTGTATCCTGAATTTTTTTTTGCATCTTTCCAGTTCACATTTGAGAAAACAACACCACCTTTTTGGATGATAGCATATGGCTTCTTGCGTATCTTATGGGCTCTTTTAAATGGAAATTTGAAGTAAATTTAATTCTGAAACAATGTCAGTAGTGGGGCATAGGTCTCAGTATTGCCAACCCCACCATGTCAAAAATCATGAGACAAACTCTTAAAGCAAGAGTTTTGACATGTAAATCATGAAATGCTATTTTTGAAGTGTGTGGGGGGTTATTTGTGAAGGTGTGGGGGGATGTGGGTATGTGTGTAGGGTTTGGATCCTGGGGTGGGCAGGGGCCCTAAATACTTTGGCAGGATATGGGGTACTGTGTCAGGAGTGAAGGACAGCAGCAGAGCTGGGTGGGGGCTGGGGCTTGGGAGTAAGAGGGCATACAGACTGACATGAAGACACAGACAGCACCCAGCTGGTAAGCACAGGGTAGGGGCTGGGGTGGGGGGGAGGAGATCAAGACTCCCACAGCACAGGGCCTGGAGTGAATGGGGCCCCAGGGCTGGGGCAGGTCATGCGATAGCTATGGGTGGCTTATCCAAAGGTGTGGGGGGGTGTAGCTCCCTAGAACTATGCACACCCCTGGGGGTGGCATGGGGGTGTGTGCTCTCCTGCAGGGCAGAGGTGGGCTGTGGCCTGAGGCTCTGCACCCTGTTTCCTTTGGCTGAGAAGCTGTGTGATGCCATTGCTGCCCACCAGGTGGCCAGGGGATGTGTGGCATGGCCAGCACATGGCTCCCAGGGCAAACTTTGCCTCAGGAGCTGCTCACTAGTCGCACCACACCTGCTTCCTGCTCGGCAGCAGGAGGCACGCTGGTGTTGTGCGGCTCCCAGGGCAAAGGCAGCAGGGTGCAGAGCTGCAGCAGGCAGCCTGCCTCTGCCCTGTGGGGGGCAGGGAGGACACATGCCCCTGATGCCTGCTTGGGGGGTGCACATAGCTGTGAGGAGCTGTGCCCCCCTGGTTGAGCTGCCTGTGGCTCTGTCACGTGACCCACCCTGGCCTTGGTCCCATTCACCCCAGCCCCTGCTCCACTCCCTTCCTTGATGTGGGGGCCTCAATCTGTTTCTCCTGCCCCTTCCCGCTCCCCCCTACCCCTTGCCCTTCACAGACTTACTAGCTGTGTCTATATGCTCTAGTAGAAAAAATCCTGAGATCTGAGGATTCTGTCACAAGATCATGAGAAACACTGGTGGAATGGGGCCGCCTATAGAGCAGAACTGATTGGATGAGAGGCAGCAGTGGTTGAAACAAAAAAACTTTGCTTACAAGCTGTATACACGAGGTATGCAGTGTAGGCACAATCTGTAGACAGACAGAACAAAACTGTAGACAGGCACACCGATGCTCACACTCATGCGGGGATGGGGTACGTTGTGGCGACCGCGACAGGGAGTTGTTGGTGGGTGATCAGGCCGCCTCCGTGGCTCTGCAATACGTGTGGGGATCTTTCCTCGTGCGCATCCGAGCTCTCCTCCAACTTGGGCGGATATCACCCAAGCCTTTTATGGCCAGCGAGCCAATTGCTGACCATCACGTGTGCATTATTTACTCCAAGCCAATCGTGAGCATGCACTCGATGGTGCAGCTGCAAGGTTTTGGCGGGCTCTGATCTTATATCAAGGACTTTTCTTGCCTTACAGGGGAAATCCCTGCACCGGGGACTCGCAGTGTGCCTAACACAGCTGTGCCGAGGTATCTCTTAACCGTTCAGCTCTGACGTGCCCCCTTGCCAAAGGCACAGTTGTGGCCGGGGCACATTCGAGTCGGCTAAATCGTTGCGTTGCCGGACAGGTTCACAAGGCAAATAAGTGTAAAATAAGTATGAACAAATGCAGATGATGAAATAAGCTCATCTCTCAAAAGCTGGATTAAACAATAATCTATGAACACACAAATGCACATTAACAAGTTAGTGATAAACAGTTCAATTATCAGGACTTCAGTGGGTGTCATCATGTCCTGGTCTCTCGAGGTACTTCCTCTCAAAATATTCTCTCTGGGGTCTCTGCTGATTGTATCCTGGACTTCTTACATAAAGCTTGTAATTCAGTCCAGGTTCTACTGTGACAGGTGCTGGCAGTAGTGCAGGCTGCACTCATCACTTGGCTCCTCATTGCCACAGGGTGCGTGGCTGTCTGAGCCCTCGCTGCATCCAACGGGGAACTCAGTTGCAGTTTGTCTCCTGTTGCCTCTCTACCATGGCCCTGAAGTGGGCCTTTAGCGACCCCACACCGCAAGATCCCCACTTACACCCGCCTGCCGATAGCTCTGCCCGCCTCTTCTGCCTTTCCACAGTGGCTCCTCTCCTCCTCCGCCTTCCCATGGGTAACTCCGCCCTCCTTCTCAACCTTTCCGTGGTGGCTCCCTTCAATTTCACCACCATCTTGTGATGATGGGCAACCTTGACTTTCCTCCGCAGCTGCAACCCGCTTGACCGCGTGAACAGCACACAGTTGGGCTTCCAACTCAGTCCTTTCCTGCATCAGGGTTGTGACTGTATGGAACATTACTCACAGCATTTTCCCTTCCCTTTCCTGTGCTCCACGCTGGTCCCTTCCACCATGGAGTCTCCCTCTGGCTCCTTCTCCATGGAGCTCCGAAAGCTCTGACTCTCCCAACTCTGGTAACAACATGTCCCAGTTAACTAGCGCTGGTCCCTTGCTCTCCTGTACACAGTGCATACAGCGAACAAACTCCCAACGGAGAGCTGTATCTTCCTCACTCGGCTTCTGTCTGGCTGAGGACTCGCTGCCCCCTTGCTCCTGGGGTTTAAGTCGAACCTGCTCACTCCCCATCATACATCCAAATGCTCTTGGGTGGAGACTCACTTCCCACTCTTTCGCAGGTTCCCCTTCTCCCTCGAGCGAAAGGTAACGGCTCACAAATCTTCCACCCGATCCGCCCACTTGATGGTACGCGATGTGCACTCCCAACTCCACGGCGTCTAGCACGTGAAGTTTTCCACTGTGCCAGGGGCAACCTTCAACCAGTTCAAGCTCCATTGCATCTTTCCGGCGTACCGATCCTGTTCGTGATGCCATGTGGGGCCAAGAAATGCCAGCGGAATGGGGCCACCTATAGAGCAGAACTGATTGGATGAGAGGCAGCAGTGGTTGAAACAAAAAAACTTTACTTACAAGCTGTATACACGAGGTATGCAGTGTAGGCACAATCTGTAGACAGACAGAACAAAAATGTAGACAGGCACACCAATGCTCACACTCACACGGGGATGGGGTACGTCATGACGACTGCGACGGGGAGTTGTTGGTGGGTGATCAGGCCTCCTCCATGGCTCCGCAATACATGTGGGGATCTTTCCTCGCGCACATCCGAGCTCTCCTCCAGCTTGGGCGGATATCACCCAACCCTTTTATACAGCCAGCAAGCTAATTGCTGACTGCCACGTGTGCATAATTTACTCCAAGCCAATCGTGAGCGTGCACTCTGGTGCAGCTGCAAGATTTTGGCGGGCTCTGATCTTGCACCAAGGACTTTTCCCGCCTTACAGGGGAAGTCCCTGCACCAGGGACTCGCAATGTGCCTAATACAGCTGTGCTGAGGCATCTCTTAACCATTCAACTCTGACAAAAGATAATTTGACTTTAGAAGTCACAAGTCTCATGAGTTTTTAGAAATCACAAGTTGCAAGAGTTGGCGTTACCCAGTCTTACAATCCCTACATTTCTAACTTTAACTCCGTGTAAACGCATACACTAACCAGGTAACTCAGCCTGTCTGTGAGACAACAGATCCTGTGACCATGCCTGGGGTATCTCATCACAGCCAATCTCCTGTTCTCAACTGTGTCTGAGCCTTTTCTTACCAGAGGAGTTATTTGTGCAAGACCATTTGTTTTTGGAGACAAAAACAGTTCATCCATGTGCAAGCTGCTGTTATACAGAGAGAGCAGGAAAGTAAATTCCAGCAGGTTTGAAATCTGACATACAGTAACCATATCTCTGTAGTAGGAAGAGTTCTAGGGAAAGAATGCAGTGGAGTTGTGGGGGTTTACACAGGTGATTCTGATACTACAATGTTTGGATTGTTGCTTGCTGAGATCTAGCCTACCCCTGCCCATGTGGGGTACATGTGGTCCTGCATTAAAGAGGTTCCCAAACTATGGGTCGTGACCCCAAATGGGGTCGCAACATCAACACTTGGGGTCGCAAGATTTCTGCACCTGCAGTGGGACCCAGTGCACAAGGTAGTGCCATACCATCATGGCCACTAAGGTGAAGTGTGGTAGTGGTGCAGAGTTGTGCCCCCACTAGGGTGTGCCTTGGCTTGGCAGCCATGGCATGGCACTCCCTCCTGTGCCAGGTCCCACCTGCTGGGCCATGGAGCCCCAAGCCCACAGCAGGCAGCCTGTATTCTGTCCCTGTACCCCCCACAGGCTCTGCTCCAGCTGTGCCACCTACAGGGGTGGAGTAGTGGGAGCCAGGCTCCACACTTGACTCTGGCTGCAGCACCTGCTGCCTCTTACAGGCAGCAGCTGGGGCTTGGGCACTGCTGGGGGGCGGGAGTTGGGCACCTGTGGGGAGTGGGGTGTGCAGTTTGGGAGGGAGGCACCAGCAGGGCCAGGGGGCTGTGGGTTAGGAGTAAGGGGGTTCTATGAGTTAGAATGAGGGGCACACAGGGCTAGGGGGCTTCAGGTGGTGATTGAGAGGTACTGGCAGGGCCAGGGGGCTGTGGGTCAAGAGTGAGGGCATCTGGATGGGTGGGGAGGGCGCAGTTTGAGAGTGAGGGGCTATGCTGAGGAAATGGGGTTATGCTGAAGAAAAGTTTGGGAAGCACTTCTCTAGGCAGTAGGCATGCTGAGAAACCCAAAGAGCCAGAGAAATGCCATCATAGTCTGTTTAAATGAGTAGCAGCTGCCAAGGTCCATACTGTGAATGGACAGGCATTTTTGACTTGGGATGGTGTGTGATGTCAGTGTTAATAACAGTCAAAGTCTGAGGTCCATGTCTACTATTGGGTCATCAGTGCAGGAATAGTAGGGGTTGGGGATGGAAGTTGCCAAGCTTTGAATAAAATATGGTGCTACTTATGTCATCATCTCTCACTTGCATTTGCTTTGTTTCCTGTGAAGGTGGACCGATATAAACTGAAGAATGGTCATCACATCATACTTCTAGCAGAAGGCCGACTGGTCAATTTAGGTTGTGCCATGGGTCACCCCAGCTTTGTTATGAGCAACTCCTTCACCAATCAGGTGTTGGCACAGATTGAACTGTGGACCAATAACGACAAGTATCCTGTGGGAGTCCATTTCTTGCCAAAGAAGGTATGTTACAATGCAAAGCATTAACTTTATTTCCATGCACTTGCACAGATAGAATCAGTTCAGTCCTTCAGATAGGTGCAGGCATATGAGAAGGTCAGTGGCCTAAAGTCCAGTTTGTGTGCATGTTCATTCAGAAGGTGTATGACAATATGGTGACATAAAAGCCAAAGTGTTAAGAGGCTTGTGCCAGCCCTGGCTAGAGCTGGATCCTTGGTGTGTTACCTCTGATTTTTTTTTCATTAAAAATTACCCTGGCTCTGGATTTCCATCACTTTTTGTGGAAAGCTATTGCAGAATCTAACAGCCTGTTGTTGACATCTTTCCTCCCTGAAGCTTGCTTCCTTTTTCTCCCCTATTCTTATCCAATTAACTCTAGTTAAAACTAGAGGTGGTTGGAAAAAAGGGTGAAGATGCTTATACAATATATTTGGAAATGAATTTTTACAATTTATAAATGGTGTATGTGTAAAATGTTGCAACTTGAAATGTAAGTCGAAGACTGCCTGCATGTTCAGTAGTTAGTCAGCCTGTGTTAGAATGCCTAAACTTTGGTCCCTGCTTTGGCATAGTCTTGCCATGTGATTTTGGACACACAACTTTTACTTCTCTCTTTCCATCAGGAATAATACTTCCCTGTTTCAAAAGTGGTATGAGGTTTAATTACTGTTAATTGAGTGTTGTAATATCTGGTCTCATTTGGAAGTGTTACAGCTAAAGTGGCAAACATATCTGATAATGGCACCATTTTTATCAACAGGCAGAAATTTTGCTTTCACATATGGTATCTTACCTATGTACAAGTTAGTTATCTTACTAGATATTAATTTAAAGGTGGTCCTCTGCATCAAGTTATGGTTGGGGCTTTGAAGGCAGCCTGTTCTAGTCACCAGGACTGGACTTCAGTGTTTTTTGTTGTAGGAATACTGATAGTCAGATTCTTCTTTTAGTAGAGGAGCTGGGTGTGAGATGTAGCTGTGGGTCTGTCTTGTTCAGGAAGCCTGGGCAGAGTTCTGTCTGGCTCAGTTAATTTCTTTGTCCTGCAGATCTAAGCCTTTGTAACATGCCAGGGAGGATATTGAATGCTCTCTTTCTGCTGTTGTCAGAGACAGAATAGAGGACTAAATGGACCATTGGCCTGACCCAGTACAGCACTTCTTAAATTCTTACGCTTCCCCTGAGTCTGTCCAACTTTTGCCAAGTAGGGCTTCATGCTGGCTCTCCCTTTCCCCTTCTGAGAGCTAGTAGTGCTAGTCCAGAGCAGGCTTTGTGAACTGGAATTGCAGTTGGCTGTTATACAGGAGGGAAGGCTTACTACGCTTACAATCCCTTTGGGCACCTGAGAAGGCAATCTGGTCCTAATTGGTTAAGTGTCCATCTTATCTCTGCAAAATCTCAATGCCTTACATAGATTTGCCACAAATTCCCCTGGGTTTTTCTTTAAACTTAAAATTATCAGTGGATTCTTTGTTCTTGAAGGAATCTGGATCTTGTCACAACTGTCATAAATCCCATATATAAACAATCATCTGGTCTTAATTTTCCAAAACAAGCCTGTGAATTTGACGAGATGGTCATTGTTTGAGAAATGTTGCAGTTAAGCTCCATCGCCTTTGAAATGTAGCCAGGGCCAGAACTGAATGTGAAAAGGCTTTCCTTTGGTAAATAGAATAAATATGTAAGGACTTGTTTATGAAGTGTTCATCAAAGGACTTCTAAGTTTCCACTGCCATCTATTAAAATAATGGGTCAGAGAGGTGTTTTGGAGGAGATCGGATGCAGAAATCATTCAGGCCAGAGCATGGGGTAAAGCACCTTTTGTCATTCCCCATGAAAGAAATCTTTCATTGTCAGTTCTCTTGGAGATTCAAATGGTTTAGTTAACTTTATTAGAAAATGTTAATAGCTAAATCTTAAAGTAAAAACAAAATCCTTTTGTTAATAAAGCCCTACATGCTTCCTAAGTGCTTGCCTTGTGAATAAAAACTAACCCAATTGAACTGTGTAAGGAAGTGGCTCCCAAGGTAAACCATGTTTGCTGCTGCTTCACATTACACTTTTTAGGGTGTGATTAGCTGGGTAATCACACCTTAAGTTGTGACCCAGTTACATGTTCAAACAATTAATGGCATGTTAAAACAAACAATAAGCTAGAAAGCTATTCCACAAAAATGTGTAGCTTGTTCTAAGCATGCCATTAATTGAATGTGTGGCCAAGTGCTCCGTTGTGGCTGGGAGCCCCATAAGCTGAAGATTGCACCACCAGCTTCCAGCTGACAAGGCTCACAGTGGTGGCTATGTTGTCAGCTGTAGGGCTTGCAGCAGGGAGAGTGCTGCTTCCCCTGAGAGCCTTGCTGACTGCAGTGGCAGGGTCTTTGGTTGCAGAGCTTGCCGTGGGGGCAGCAGTGCTCTCCCTGCTGCAAGCCCTGCACCTCATGAAGCTCGCAAGTGGCAGCAGCGTTCCTGGTGCTGCCTCCACTGTGAGCCGTGCAGCCCATGTTGCCTGTAGTGCAGGTGGAACCCAGAAACATGATGCCAGGCTTTCTTTCTACTGGCCATAATACATGGTTTGATCTAATGTGTGATCTCACAGTTGTGCTTCCTGCCGTGAATGTGTATCATTGGATCATAGAAAATCAGGGTTGGAAGGGACCTCAAGAGGTTATCTAGTCCAACTCCCTGCTCAAAGCAGAACCAGCCTAAACTGGATCATTCCAGCCAGGACTTTGAGTTGGGCTTTTAAAAACCTCTAAGGATGGAGATTCCACCACCTCTCTAGGTAACCTGTTCCAGTGCTTCACCACCTTCCTCGTGAGAGAGTTTTTCATAATATATCCAACCTAAACATTACTTGCTGCAGCTTGGGACCATTGCTGTGTTCTGCCAACCTCTGGGCCCCAGCCTCTGGCCCCCAGCCCCCTTTGGCAAGTGTCCCATGCTAGACTGAGGCAGTGCGCTCATGGACTGAGGCGGCGTGCTCACTGACTTCCTTAGAGGGAACATTGTTTGCAACCACACTTCAGGTAGTTGAAGGCTGCTATCAAATCCCCTCAGTCCTTTCTTCTTCAGACTAAGTAAGCTCAGTTCCTTTGGTCTCGCCTCAGAAGTTATGCACCCCTGCTCCTTAACTGTTTTTGTTGTTCTCTGCTGTACTGTCTCCAACTTGTCCACATCCTTTCTTAGTGGAGGGCTCAAAACTGGACACAATATTTCAGATGTGGCTTCACCAATGCAGAATTGAGGGGAATAATTACTTCTCTCAATCTGTTGGCAACACTCCTACTAATGCAGCCCAGTGTGCTGTTAACCTTCTTGGCAACAAGGGTATGTTGTTGACTTTTATTCAGTTTACTGTCCACTGTAGCCCCTAGGTCTTTATTTGAAGAGCTGCTGCCTAGCCAGTTAGTCCAAAGTTTGTAGCAGTGCTTGGAATTCTTCCTTCCTAGGTGTAGGACAATGCACTTGTCCTTGTTAAATCTCATGATAGTCCTTTTGGCCCAGTCCTCCAATTTGCCTGGGTCACTCTGAATCCTAGGCATACCTTCTAGCATATCTACTATGCCCCCAGCTTGGTGTCATCTGTGAACTTGCTTAGCGTGCAATCCATTTCATCTTCCAGATTGTTAATGAAAATATTGAACAAAACCGGCCCCAGGACTTACCCCTGTGGGCACCCTACCTGACACTGGCTGCCAACTAGACATCAAGCCATTGATCATTATCTGTTGAGCCTGACTATCAAGCCAGCTTTCTGTCCATCTTGCATTCCATTCATCAAACTCATACTTCCTTAGCTTGCCTGCAAGAATGCTGTGGGAGATCTTATCAAAAGACTTTCTGTCAAAGTACATGACATCCATTGCTTTCTCTGCATCCGTGGAGCCAGTTCTTATCAGAGAAAGCTGTCAGGTTGGTCAGGCATGACTTGCCCTTGGTGAATTCATGTTGATTGTTCCTAATCACCTTGTCCCTGAAGTGCTTAGAAACGGATTCCTTGAGGATCTGCTCCATGGTTTTTCTGGGGACTGAGGTGAGGTCTGTAGTTCCCTGGATCCTCCTTCTTTCCTTTCTTAAAGCTGGGCACTGCATTTGCCCTTTTCCAATCATCTGGGACCTCCCCCAATCGCCATAAGCTTTCAGAGATAATGGCCACCTGTTCTCAGTCACATCAGCCAATTTCCTCAGCACCCTCAGGTGCATTGCATCTGGCCCCATGGATTTGTACACATCCAGCTTTTCTAAGTTGTCCCTAACCTGTTCTTTCACCACTGTGCTTTCCAGTGCAGCAGTCAAACTCTTTAAGTTGCACTGGATCCACCATGTTCCTTTTCAAATTAAATAAATGATTATTTTAAGGAACATAACAATAAAATTGTTTCACAACACTCAGATTTAGTACTTGGATGTATTTATCTCTAAATGTTCATATTATAAATCTCTTACGGCTTACTATTTTTCTTAGTTAGATATTTGCCTAATTAGCCTGTTGACTGTATTCTAATTCTTCCTTGCTCTTCAAAACAGGACTACTTTATACAAGAACAAAATGCATCTCATTGCCAAAGACTTTTAATTTTACCTATCCTATGAGTGTTTTTTCCACTCTTTCTCCTGATATTTTGGTGTACTGTTATCCAAACCCTGTAGCTTGTTTTGGTTTTGTTTCTTCTGTATTACTAGTTGCTCCTTACCTTTTGTTGTACTTATTTAGATTTATATCCTTCCCTCCCCCTCATCCAGAAGAGTTCACAGCAGCTTGCAATAAATGACAAATAGCCCACAGATAAAAATGGATCTTCCTGCATAGCATGTTGAACACTGCTCTCTAAAAAAGCTGTCCTTTACAGGATGTGGATAAGCTCAAGAGACCATTCATACGATCAGGGGCCTGGAGGATAGGCCCTGTGAGGATTTCCCTAAGGGTAACTAGAATCTGGAACATATTCCCAGCAGAGGTGGTACAGTTGTCATCCTTGGAAGTGTTCAAGTGGAGGCTGGATAAGCACCTTATTAAGCTCCTTTGAGCCCAATAACCTCCTGCACATGGCAGGGGACCCGATTTGATGATCTTACAGGTCCCTTCCAGTCCTTTCATTCTATGATTCTGTTTTTGGCCATGGCTTTAGTTGGTCTGTAAGGTGCAAATCTACCTCGCTTTGTGCTTCACTTCCAATTAATACTGCTGCTTTCTGCTCCAATAGCCCTCTGCAGGATAACTTTGCTTGCTCACCTGGTTGTTTCCTCAATTAATTTTTCTTTCCTGTTTTTAGATCTTTATTTCCTTTGACAACCTTTTACACAACCTTCTCTCAAGCTTATTTTGGCCCCTTTATTTTGCTTGCATTCTTTGATGGGCTCATCTTGGAGGTGGGCAATTATTTTGGCTAGAGGGCCAGTTTAGGAATTGTGGTGGGAGAGGTGACCCAGCAGCGGGGAGGTGTGCTGATCAGGCCCAGTGTGGCATTACTGTGTGGGGCATCAGTGATCTTTTCTGGGCCAGGCCTGTTTGTCCCACACCGGGGACACTGGACAGGATGGAGGAGGCGGGCAGGGGACCCCTGTGGGCAGGGCACACTCAATTCTGTGGCTGGGATGTGGCTGTAGGTCGGTGTGGAGCAGCATTCAGGAGCAAAAGGGGTGGGAAGCAGTATCTAGGGCCAGGATCATGGGGTGGTGACAGTGCAGGTCTGGGGCCTGGGACACAGCCACAATCTGTTCCCTGCACATCCCTGTGATGGGCACTGGAACTGGATTGCAGCTTTGCTTCAGTCCCTGCCCACCCAACTCACTGCTGGACTCCGTTGCCTATAGCCCCATTCCATCCACCTGGCCGAGCATGCCCTGCCTGCAGGGGTCCATGGAGACCCTGCCTGCCCACTCTGTCTGGCACTGTGGCCAGTGGATATGGGGCAGATGGGCTGGATGCCCAGGCAGCGGGACCAGGTCCAGCAGTGGTGGTGGAGACCCTACTGATGGCAGCTAGAAGGAGCTGCAATTGCAGGGGCTGCCAGGAAGCAGAGTCCAGCCACCCTGCTGCTTGTCCCCCACCACACACTTGGGGGTAGTAGGACCAGCTGCACAAGCCACAGCCCAGGCCATCCCCTGTGTTGGGGCTTGGTGGCACTGAGGTACCCGCTGTGGGCTGGATCTGGCCTGTCAGCCAGATCTTGCCCACCCCTGGTTCATCTCTATTCCTGAGCCACCCTCTACTCCCCATCTCCTTCCATTCCCTATGCACTTCTTTCTAATACTTTATTTTTTCCACCTTTATTTTGGGCAACCTCTTCCTCCTTGAAAATGCAAGTTAATACTTTCAAGGGTTTCCATCAAGGTGTCTGACCTCCATGTATTTTCTTAAAGTATGCACCAGCCTCAAATACCTATTAACTCACCAGGTCCCTTTGGGAATTTCTACTTTCAATTTATGACCCATCTAAATTACCGTATTTACACTCATGCCACATGTACCTTTCCCCAGAAAATCAGCCCACCAAAAATGGAGCACATATCTTAAATGAACCATATGCACTGACTTTTCAGGAGAAGTTGATTTTCTTCACCTGAATAGAAGCATGGAAAACAGAAACGGAGACATTGTGCTGTAATGGCTGCCGCTGCAATGGGCTGGCAAGCAGTGGAGGCAGAATGTAGTTTTAATCTTGTCTCAGTTCCTGCCAGATTGGCTATGGCTTTGGCTGAGCAACTAACAATATAATGTTCTGTGGGGCTAGAGGAAAACAAGCTAAAAGCATGATGGTAGGGGCTCTGCCATTCTAACTTTTTTACTGTTCACCATAACCTGGCAGACTTGCTCTTGTTTTGTTGTAGTTGAATAGTTCACTTTCTGGTCTTTACCTGTAAGAGGGTAGGAGTAATGCATTGAGAAGATTTCACTAGGTACCAAAAATGATTTCCTGAAAGTTTTCTGCATATTGATTGGTCTGTTGGCTCTTACTTGAAAGTTAGTTTAACTGGGATGAAGGAGATGATGGGGATGCTGTAACTGAACACTGTTTGTTACTGACTGGTCAGTTGCTATAAAGTAATTGCACATGGTTCCGGAGGGTTTTGGGATGAATTGGACTACTTGGCCCCTCTTTCTTTGAGGGTCTGTTATATATCCCTCTGCATTTGGCACTGGACATTCATGATGTGATATCCAGTGTTGCCATTGCTGCATTGAATCCATCAGACTTCAGTGTGGTGATTAACTGTTTGTTTTAATGCTGTCTTGTTTTCTTTCAGCTGGATGAAGCTGTGGCTGCTGCTCATCTGGATAAACTGTGTGTGAAGCTGACTAAACTGAGTGACAAGCAGGCCAAGTACTTAGGAGTATCAAAAGAAGGGCCCTTCAAGCCAGAGCACTACAGATACTGAGCAGCCAGTGCTACCCAAAGAACAGTGTTCAGGGATTAAATCTTCCAAAGCTCTTGACTGTGCCCTGGGTTCTGAGAACAAGCCTTCCTTCTTTCCTCCTCTATGCACCCAATACCAGCCCTTCCATTCTTTAAAGAGCAGGTACCAAGATTGCTTGGGAATGGACTCATTCTTGCATACTGGGAATTGGCTCTTTAGCTATTGCCCCAGTGGACTGGATCCTATATATGCTCCTATTGCCTTCTGAGTGAGGCAGTAAGTAAAGTAAATAAAACTCAGTACCCCTAGTCCTTTCAAGTCCTTCCTCTACTGCTGGTAGACGGACAGTATTAGTTTGAATAGGCTAACCAATAATATGGGGGATAAATAATATGTGATAATGGGGGTAGTTTGTTAGTACCTTAGGAGCACTGGAAGTGCTGCCCCCTTTTCCCTCCTCTATTTTGTGCAGAAGTTCTGGTTTCGTTTTGTGAAACAACTGGGTGAAGTGAATAAACCATGGGTATTCTGCTTCCTTAAAAATTAATGTGCCTCTCTTTGGTTGCTTACTTTGGGATCTGTCTAGTGTTCCTCCTCCTAGGTTAAGACTTGAATTGATTTCCTGGGTCATCTAGTGCAGCTGCCTCCTAAGGTGTGTAGTCCTATATTTTAATTCCAAAATAAATCAAAGCCTTTTTCATTTGTGATGTGATTGGCTTTGAAAGCCAATTGAGGAGGAGAGTGGAAGGACGTTCTCTGAAATGCCAGCAGTGTACTGCTGCTTCTTACATGGCTTTGTAAATTGTGATATCTGCTGCATCTTGTCTGAACTGGTGTCTCAAAGTGCTTTTATTAAAAACTCACAACTGTGATCTGCTTTAAGTTTACATCTTTTCACTCGGAAGGGAGATGTCTGTCTTTCTGCACAGCAGCTCCATTTCATGTGCCAGCACTGCCTCAAGCAGATGTTAGAAACCTCTACCTTTTTGTATATGGGTTTATGTATAGGGGTCATTTCTCCTTTTAACTCATAACTAACTCAAACCGTTTGTGGTGCAGACTATCCTACTAAATGTTTGGCTGGACAAGCTGCTCCAGTGCTGTAAATCATGTCACACCCTTGTCTCATACAGTAACTGGACTTGCAAAGACAATGCACAAATCTTGGGTCTGAGCCTTTGATCACTCGCCACTGGCCAAAAGAAGCATTTCCCAAGAAGGACAGCACTGTCATCAGTGGGTCATCAGCAGGATGTGATTCGTTTTCCCTCAAAATGTATTCTCTGGTCCTGCATCTGGCTTTGCTGAAGAGTTATATCAGAAAAGTTGACTAATAGAAGAGCAATTTAAGAGGAGGGGATGAGGACAAGGAAGAAAGTGCTTAAGCTTAAGATAACTTATCACAAGTGCATGCTGTTCCTCATATTGAAAGGTACACTGACCACCTATGAGAAATCTAAGGTGTTGGAGGGTTGTTAGGCTTCCTCAGACAGCCAGGGCCTTTCATGTGTTATTTCTGTTAGGGGTGGAGTTTGGGGTCAGGGATATACATAGAGCTACCAGCCTGCTCTCATATACCTATAAATACACTGAGGCTCCAATAAAGTTCAAAAGTATATTATAAAAACTCACAATCTAAACAAAAACAAGATTTAAGAGTAGAAAACATACTATACACTGGTTAATTAATACCATAAACAGATCTGCTGTGGGGCCTTCGCAGGCTTACTGAGCTGGAGTGACAGTCAGGCCTTCAGTCTTTTCCCTCAGAGGGTCTTGGACCGAGAGTGTGGGAAAGGTAATAATTACCAAACCATTGGGTGATTGAGGTCCTGATCCAATACAGCTTTTACAGGTAAGTATCCAATTACAATCTAATCTGATAGGTCACTCCTTTCTCTCTCACTGCTACAGTGACTGCTTATACACCTCAGACATGCAGGTATGATTATCAACCAAGTAAACTTGCACACCATTCAAACCTCAATTACTCTCGAGCATCCATATTTCATTTGCACACTGAATCACACCTCAGGATTTCTTTAGTTCTTGCCAAATCCTACCATGCGTCCATCATTCTTCTCACTGATCATACTCATGCACCTGACACCCTGTTCTCAGCACTCAGGTGTAGCCCACAACACTCTACTGGACCACACAAGCTATTGTGGAGGCTCCCCAGATAGATGTACGTGGGTCACCGACATCAAGGTGGAAAGTTTAACTGTTCTAGAATCTTCCCATCTCTAATCAGTGTGTGCATGCTCAGGAGCGATCTCGTGTTATGCGCTGTATCCAACAGGTCCCCTCCTTGATGGGTTCTATGCCTTGTGTATAGATCCCATCACATCAATATAAGTATCAGAGGGTGGTGTCTTAGGCTGCAGGCTTCCTCTTAGCTCAATGCCAAGGTGGGCAACACCTGGTGAAGGGTGACCTATGACAGTGCTGTCCTTGAGACCCACAGCTCTGCTGATATTGCATCCATATGATACATTTGTTTAGTAATCTAAGTCCATATGCCACATCAATTTCAGGTAAGTCAGGGTGTGTCGATTCTGTTCATTCCTCTTTCACTAATGCTTTCATTCTCTTAGAGTTTGTCAGGAACACCACATCCCAATCCTGCAGATTAACTTTATAATGTTATATACAACCAATATTACTATGGAGTGTAACATCAAATTTAAAAGCCTGTTGCCATGGGAGACCATCCCAGGAGTGGCTCCCACCATGTGTCTCCCTAGCTTTTCAACTTTATTCAAAATTTTCATAATTTCTTCATTGTTATGGGGAAACCTCAATGAGCAACTGTTTGGCTCTTTACTCATTTTCCTTCTGCAGGCGGACCAATTCTGAATGTTGCAATAGTTCCTGGACTACTCTCACTAACAGCCACAGAGGAACAGTTTCCAAAGCTTTGAACATAGTCCAATTAACTGTGTTTACATATGATAGCCAATCATGTAGATTTAACTCAAAGTCACACCCTCAGGTGCTCTTTATGTTGCATACACAAAAATGGCATTATATCAATATATCTTCTATTTAAACTAGTTATTAACTTCAACTTCTAGGCATGCTGTATTGACACAAACACATTCCGTATCCACTTGATACACTATAGAATACTTTCCTTCTTGAATAGTTGAGATCTGGTAGACGCATAGGGCTGCATCGGGGTTTAGATGCACAGATTCCCTACACATATTGTGCTAGGGGCATAAAAATCCCAAATTCTTTTCTGCAGTGCATTCGCTCAAAATTATAGCTTGCTATGATCCATTTTTATAACTGGTCCAGACCTCAGAGTGGTCATGGGTATGAATCCATTGATCCCTAAGCCTAGCACTGCTATGGGAAATATTTCAATGGTTTCCTGTGCTGTTATCCCTGTCAGTATAAAACTTGATATTGTCCTAGATTGTGAATCATAAGTGAAATGTATTGATTTCAACCAGGCTTGGAGAGAAGCCTCCATTTCAGTAGTGTGCTCTATCAAAATCTTCCTTATTTTGAGAGGTCTTATTCCTGGGTATCCTTGCCTCAGTGTATGCTGACTGACCCCTTGCCCCAATCCTTGTGCCTGTATACAGGATAGTGCCAACAAAGTATTATTCTGTAACTGAGAGATTGATTTTTAACAGTATGAGGTGATCCATGTCATTAAGCTCTTGCCATTTAGGAAGAAGCTTAGCGGTAAACCATTCTTGCAGGGTAATCTTGAAGAGATCTGAAGTCAATGGGACCTGAATCTGCTGTATTTCTTGGGATACCTTTGCTAGTTTGTTCACTAGCACCTCCATGGAATTCATATCCATATCCATGGAATTCACTATACCAGCCCCTAGGCTTGCCCCTCCTAGAATATTAAATGGCCTTCTCTTTACTTGGGTCCTTTCTGGTACCCTGAACATCTTCCCATTTTTTCCATCCTTTCTTCAATGGTCTTACAATCCAGTCACACCTTTCTATTATTAGCCCTACATCTGTGTAGTCTAGCCTAAAGTTGACTTGCCTTAGAGCTTGCACAGGTTCTGCAATGGCTATTCGGGAACTACCAATGTAACTTGTGCTATATCTGCTGGTTTGACCACCTGAGTCAGTACAGTGTGTACACCTGAAAATGTCTGACACTTGTCCCAGTGCTATCTGCCATCATCTCAACATATTCTCAAACATAGTAAACTCCATAAACCCAGAGTAAATCTGGGTAAACATGTCCTTAACACAGTACTTCACTGTTTTATGGTGTTTTGTCCACTCTGTCTCTACTATGTTTGGACCATGTGTTAACTCCTGGATTGCCAAACTTCATTGGGGATCACCGTGTATTGTACTTTTTCGGTCTCTCATGGGTTTTTGATAGCTCACAAATTCAATAGGTTTGTCCCGTGAACATCGTCTTTGGCATGTAGCATGGGTTTTGTGGAACTTGCAATTCCTGTCATCAGGGTGTTGAATTGTAACGTCCTTGTGGCATGGCACTGTTGGTGCCTGCTACTTTAAGACCTAAGGCAAGCAGTCAGCAGGTCCCTGATTGCAGCAGCCATTTTAGATTCAGGGCTGCCTATATAAGCAGAGCATTTTGCTGCTGGCTAAGAAAGCAGCAATATTGTTTGGCTGCAAGGCTGCTGGTATCATCCTGGGGGTAAGGGAGGAGCTGTAGGGGATGGCTAGGAGGCTCCTGGTCCTGGGCATGACTTA
>JAGPOW010000797.1:25931986-25942246 GCA_030014935.1 Caiman crocodilus | reverse complement strand
TGGCATGGGAGCCTCTAGGAAATGCCAGGCCAGTTATCACCCTGGTGAGGCAAGAAGGGGTGCCTTAACCCTAGCCCTCACCTTCAGGTGAGTCATGCAACATTGGAGGTTGTGGGCCAGGCATGGCTGAGGCCACCTGAGCCCTGTGGGGTGCAAGACCCCAAGGAGGGAGAGTGGGGGACAGGCATGGCTGCAGCTACCTGAGCCCTGTGGGGTGTAGGACAGGTAGCTGGGGCCAGGCATGGTTATGATCACCTGAGCCCATCAGAGAGGGAAGCCCCAGAGTCCCAAGTGAGGGGAGCAGAAATTAGGAGCCCCAATGAAGGTGGGGGGGAAACCAGAGGGCTGATGAGAGCCCAGTATGATGATATTTATATAAGTAGCACTCATATATATAGGTTGCTCTGGCCCCTTCTGGGGGAATCTCTCTCATATGAGAGAATTGCCCCTGGAAGGGGCCAGAGCAACTTAGACCTTGTCAGGTAGTTGGCTGGCCATCACCCCATTGAGGGTCACGAGTGAGGCCCAAAAGATGGTACGTCTGCCACCCAAGGTACAAACTAGATAAAGCCTATGGCCTAAGGGGCCCACTCCAAGAAGGAACAAGGCGGAATAAGTTGTTGATGCATGAAAGAGACCCTGTGAGAGAGAGTGGAGTGTGACAGGCCCTAGTGAGAGAAGGGTGGTATGAATGTGTGTGTAACAGAGGCCTAAGCTTGGTCTGGTGGTAGGCCCGGGAGCACTGTCATCCAGATGCCATCTGCAAGGCATGGGCTGTGGTGTAGGGGAGGTATGGAGCCACAGATAGCATCTCCTGGCATTGGGACAAGAAAGGGAAGCCTCCTGCCTTAATTAACATCTTAATTTCTTAAGAACAAGACATGACAGGTGAGTCAGGTGGGTGGCATGCCCAAAGGCAAGTGGGGAACCTAGCACTGTGGCTAGGTGGGGAGTCCCACTATGTCACAGTCTTACTCCCTGGATGGAGATTAAAGAAACAGTCCCTAATCTTTTATTCCAGCAGATTGTCTTGTATTCCATCCACTATCAGCCTCAATTGACATTGTGGCTCTGTGGGGCAGACATGCTGCAAGCCTGCAGCCCAACTGGCCAAACATTTAAATTAACAAAAACATCTTCTTCTGGATAGTCCACCTGATAGGTGATGATGACTGTCATTCCTGTTGGTATCATAATCTCTGGGATACCCAACTGTGTAATATTCACTCCAGACTATTGTATCATAGACCATAGCCTCAGATTCCATTGCATAGTTGCGAGGATCTCTGGTTCATCTGGCCTTGATGTCTAAGATACCGTCACATTTATGGATGCCTTTTCCTGGATTGTAGTCACAGTGGGCTCTTCTGTTCATTGCCAAGGTGATAACCACTGGCTGCCACCTCCTCATTGCTGCCATATTACAGGCACATCTCCAGGATAATCACCATCACTATAGTTGTGTGCATTTTTTTTTCTGTTTAAACCAAATAACAAAAGTCATATCAAACTGTTTCTTTATTCATTGCCCCTTCCACTTCTTTAGTCGGGATGAGTGGAGCCATTTTTAAAATCTTTTTCTTATTGCGCTTTATTTCCAGTACATATAGCATGTCCACAATATGAACAGGACCTAACCATAAAGGCAAAAAAAACATGCTTCCACTCTGAAAAAGCTCTGTACATGACACAGTCCCCAGTCTCCCATGCAACAAGGTCTTTTTGTCAGATGAAGTACTTGTCCGTCTGGGTTTTGTGTACACCCAGTGTGTGCACTACATGGATTTGTACATGTGTGATCTTTTCCATCAAGTCCTCTACCCAGGACTCAGTCAGAGCCTTGGGCTGCCAATCATTTAGGACATCTAGGTCTACCCACCATCTCTTGGGTAGCCTCATGTTTCTTCTGGTGGTAGCCAAATGAGGTGTTATCCCATGGCTAGCTATAGACCTTCTCAAAGCCATAAGGATGAGGGGCAGCCTCTCATCCCAATCAGTCCCGTATGCATTAACCGTTTTGTGCAGTGCATTCTTAATTGTCCTATTGTTTCTCTTGGTGAGGCCTGAACTCTGAGGGTGTTAAAGGCCTGGCATACCTCTCGTGCCACTTGTCCCACAAAATGTGGCCCCTGATCACTATTGAAGACTCTTGGAGTTCCCCAACGTGAAAACACTTGCTCTACTAAGATTCTTGCAGTTGTCTTGGCCTTACAATTACAGGTAGTTATTGTTTCTACCCATTTACCCATTTTGTGAAGCAGTCAATTATTACTAAATAATATACATTCCCCTTTTTGCTCTTTGGAAGGGGTCCTATGAAATCAACCTGGATTTGTGACCAGGGCCCCTTGACCCTTTGGTGTCTTAGTGCCCCTTTCTGGATTATGTGGTCTAGGTTATTTGATATGCATAGCAGTCAATTCTGTATGAAATTACTAACATCTTTTTTCAGTCCTGGCTACCATACAAAACTCTCAAGCCTATCCATGGTTTTTTCAACACCAAAGTGCCGTTGGTCATATATAAATGCTATGAAGTTGGTTTTAACTGACTCAGGAACCATCCATACTGATGGCTTTTCACACTTCCTGGTGAGGATGAGACCTGTTGGCTCTTGCCACACCTTCCAGTCCCTTAGCTTTCCAATTTTTGTTAAATGTTGTATTTCCAAGTCCTGGTGTAGGAGCTCAATTAAATCAACCTTGTCAGGCAGGGACAGACTGACTTTGCACACAGGGTTAATTTCACCTGTGTGTGGCACCTGCCACAAGGGTCCAATCCTGGGCCCCTCCTTGGCTAAAATATCCACCTGCTTGTTACACTGGGCTTCCAATGAATCTTGTTTTTCATGGGCCTTTACATATTTTCACAGGGCTATTCTGCTTTTGTCTCAGTTCAACTATATATTCAAGTAATTTTTCATATTGCACAGGTTTCCCATCAGATGACTGCGTGCCCCTCCAGAACCAAATTGGAAGCCAATCTAATGGCTCAGACCACCCAGTCCGAATTGCTGTATGAGATACAGGACTCAGATTTGGATAGATTTTCTGATGCCGTTGCGATGACTGTTATCTCAGCAGCTTGTGCTGAATGAGGCATACACTGGCTTATTATCTTCTGGGCAATTTTCTCCTTTGGGGTCACTTGTATGGCAGCAAAACTAGTCATGGGCTGACCTTCACTGTAAAAACAACTGCCATCCACAAACCAAATCATGTCAGCTTCCTGGAACACTTGTTCGCTTAGTGGAGGCTCTTCCTTAAAAATACCTTGTAGAGGTTCTGAGCATACCTCAGCTATTGGGCAGTCACGCTCGCTACCTCTAATTACCAGGGCGTAAGGTGCCATGGGTGTATTAGGAACAGTTTCCCATGTGATGTTCCGGTTGGACAGGACAATTGTTCAGTGTTCCAGACACTGATTTGAGATCCCTGCATCTTTGGTTTTTCCCAAGACTACATATTTAGCTGGCGAGTGTGTTGATCTTAATACTACTGGGGACATACCTATCAAATAGTCTCAATGACCCAGAGTCCAAACTAAAGCCAAACCTCTTGCTCATCTGGATTAAAACTCCTTTCTACCTCAGATAATGCACTACTCCCTTATGCTACTGGTTTCCTAGTTGCTCCCAACTGTTGGTACAAGATAGCTCTGAGAGAGGCATGGGTGGTAGCCAGGTCCAAGTAAAATGGTTTTCCCAACTGTGGGTAAGCCAGTGCCAGTGCCTGGACCACGGCTCTCTTTAATGCTATGAAGGCTTGCTTTTGTTCCTGGCGCTACTGCCAAGGAACTCCTTTTCTTAGAAGTATATACAATGGTGCAGCAACACTAGTGAAATTCTCAATGAATTCTTGCAGGAAACCTATTAAACCCAAAAATGACTGCAGCGTGCTCTGATGGGTGGGTGCAGGTGAGTCACGTATTAATTTAATTCTACGTAATCTGAACTGTGTCCATTGTTCAAGTTTCAAACCTAAACATTGCACGCTTTGTTGGCACATTTGAGCCTTCTTTGGGTTCACCTTAAAACCCATGTTTTATAATGCCCAGTACCATCCTTGTCCTGTCCATGCATTCCTCTCTCGATGCTACAGTTACCAGGATATTGTTGACATAGGAGATGATATTTCCCTTGTTACTCTCTGGCAGCCATTCCCACATCCCCACTACGCATCGGTGGCAATGTGACGGGCTGTTATGATACCCTTGATGTAGCCTAGTGAAAGTGACTTGCTCGGAACAGAACATAAAAGCAAATTTATACTAGTGATTACGGTTTACAGGAATTGCAAAGAAGGCATTGGCGAGATCAAGTACTGTGAAACAAGTCATCCCATGGTTAATACTCACCAGCACCTTTGGGTATTTGGCCACAATAGGTGCCAGGGCCAGAGTGCTTTGGCTTAATTGCCAGTAGTCCACCATCAATTGCCAAGTCACTCTGTCAGCCTTCATCACTTGCCATATTGGGCTGTTTACCATACTGTGGGACTCTATCAACTAACATCATCAACACTTCCTTCTTCACAAGGGCCTCAGTCATTTCCTGGATCCTTGGCTCCACGTCCTGAGGAAACCTGTATTGCCACTGTGGCCTTGGGTCCTCTCCTTTCACCTCCACACAGGTGTTGATTTTTCCACATTGAAGCTTGTGTGTTGCTCACACCTGCTTAAAATTTAATGCCAACATCTTGATATCCCCTTCTCACTCTGGGAAGGTCAACACCTCTTCAGCCTTCACAGCTGCGCACCTGATGGTCGTCCCAACCTGACACATTTGATTTGGGCTTTCTGTAATCCTGAGGACCTTATTATGAAAATCCACAAGCATTCCCTATTTCCCTCATAATATTGCTACCGAAGATGCCTGCTTCACTCAATTTGAACAAGCTGAAACAGAGCTCTCCAATTTGGGATCCAATCTTTGCCCTTCTTGATCTAGGGAACCCTACCTTCTGTTTCAAGCCATCAAAGCCTTCTAACATGATGCCTTGAACTGGTATCCACTTAGGGAACAGTTCTCTCTCATTACTGACCAAACTGTACATGGCACTTGTGTCAATTAGCATACGTTGGTTGTGCCACAGCGCTCCTTTATTTAAAATAATCCTCAAAACCCCCCAACCAGTAGGACATCCCCAGCTATTGTAATGCATCGGTGCCAAATTACATTCAGTAAGCTGGGAACCGGGGAGCACTGGGCTTCCTCAGTCAGAACTCTTGAGTGTTTGCCTTCAGAGATGGGGGCAGACTTCTGCTGTCTTTGCCATTAGAACCATTCTGCTTTTTATACTCAGTGAGTAGCTCTAGCAGTTGGATCATAGGAAGGCCATGGATAACCTCCCAGCTGGTATATTTCAACAATTCCTTCCATATTGAATCGCTTAAGTTTGAAAGAGAGGGATGAAACTCCCATTTTCTTGTTCTTTTTATAACCTTTATTGCCTGTTTCCATCTCTCTGGGATGCATTTTGCTACTCTAGGCTTTCCTGACATCCCTATTTCTGGCTGACAGCTGCTGCTTAAATCCTTTAGATTCCCTCATAGCACTTACATGTGACTGCTGTCCCTGCAGCACTCTCTCACTTGCCTGTGCTATCACCTGTGTCATCAAAATGCATTCAGTCCAGTCACTTCCTAAACACCTTTTCTTTCTGGTATGAACTTTCTGGCGACACCAACACCACCTTTCCTTGTCTCACTTCCAGAACCTGCTTGTTGCTAGCTTGGTTCATAATTTCATTTAAAGGAGGATTTTTAATGTTAATTCTTAAGTAAATTTTCAATTGAGCCATGAAACCCTTAACTAATGGGTGCCTAAATTCAGACATGTCAAAGTCATATCTGCTCTGATTCATCCTTACTATACCTGCAGCCATGAACAATAATGTTTCCCTTTCCACATAGGCCTTGGGGAGCTCTTCATTCACCTGTTTTTCATTATGAAACAACACAATGGCTGGCTCCATTGGAAAGAATAACTTTAAAATTTCATCTCTAATAGCTGCGCTGTTTGGGGCTTGTTTATTCCTGATGGCCAAAGGTAATGCTGTAAAATCCTTGCTTTCCATACATTCTTGTACAATCTCCACTAAATCAGCCAACAGGTAACCAGCACTCTCCCCTATCATGGCCATTTTGGTCAACTACCCAACAGCATTATCCTTTTGAAGCGGTGCAATCTGTTTCCCTGCTGCTTTAACCTGTTTGGGTGTAAAAGGGATAATGGCCACCTCCACCGTATTACCCCTGCCTTACTCCTGGCCTAACCACCTCTTTGAATCAAATGGAGACCACTGGCACCCTCTCCTCTGGAGCAGCAGGTGCATTAGGGTGCGTCTCAGCAACTTTCAATAGTGTTCCTGCTTTTCAAGCTAAAGCTGCTGTCGCATGAGGAACTTAATTCATTGAAGTTGCTCTAATAAAAGCTGTCCGATTCACTCAAAGAACCTTGTCTGCCTTAAATCGTTGAAGCACTCTGTCTCCTTCTTTGGCCCTGCATGGGCCCAATACCCTCTCTTGTATACTCTCAGCTGCCCCTTTAATTCAGCCTCATTCTTTTCATAAGTCTGAAGCTGGCCTTTCAAGTCTGAAATCCTCTCAGATCATGGTACACTGACATTTCCTGTGTAATAATAGCAGCACACTCTGACAACTTCTGTATATGCTGCCTTTGTGTTATGTGGAATGCAGCTTCCAAATCTTTCGCTTCTTGTCTCCAGTGCTCTTTTGCATCTGCCTCTAATCTAATCTCCCTTTTAGCTGCCTCTAAAGCTTCCTTAAGCTCTGTGATTTCCTTAGTGTTCCTCCAGGCAGAGCCCTGCAGAGCTTGGACCTCTGCCTGTTGGCACTCATTGTCATCTTGCCTACATTGTTCAAGCACTATGATATTATCCCTTAGGGTTTTTACCAAACCTGTCTCTTCCCTAGCTTCATCAGCCAATTCTTGCACATACGTAAACAACCCAAGTGGCTGCTTTAATACCAGCTCTCTCATCCCTTTTCTTCTTGCTGAACCATACCTGTCAACTCTTGGATAATTTTTCATACGCCAATCCATTATCCATCAACTCGTTCTCTTTCCAAAAATATCAGTCTCTTGGCAGGGAACTGCCAGGCATGTTTGTTCCTGAAGCAGGGTTCCACCCACTCCTTGAAAACCTCAATAGCACTTTTCCCTGGACCTCTGGCCACCATCACTGAGCTGTCCATTTCAATTGCAGCTATGCTGGGCATGACTCGGACACCAAAAGTGCTTGCTAGAAAAAATGGCATGTCCTGCTTCTCTGTCTCTCTGACAGATAAAAAGTGTGCCTGTGTGATAAAGGTGCTTGCTGAAGGCTCTATGAAAATTATATTAAGTGTTTTTCTGTATTTGTTCTGATATTAAGCTATATGTTGTTGCTAAAACCTAATTAAAATTTAAGATGTAGTGAGGCCTTGTATGAAGTAAGGCCTAGCAAATTTAGCAAAGCCTTGAAGTAGTAAGGCCCTGTGGTATAGTTAAAATTACATTATCAAAGGAATGCAAGGCTTGTACTGCTATTGGTCAGTCTAAGGACAGTTGAAGTAAAGGAATCTGAGTGGTTGTACATTATCAGAACCATTCAAAAGCTTTAAATTGGCTGGAATATCTGGAAACCATTCAGAAGGAAGATACAGCTCTGTAGAAAGGATTAGTTAACTGTTGCTGGGATCAGTGGGCCCGTGGACCTCAAGGAGCCCCAGGACTGCATTCCAGGGTCCTTCCCAGTACCCCTCAGACAGTGCTGTTCAGGGACACCTGACTTCACTGAACTTTGTGGAAAGAGAAGCTTTCTGTATATCAGGCATCGGGGGGGATTGCCAATAAGTTGCTCACGTGAATTGCTTTTGTCTGTCATTGTTTGTTTTGTTACTATGTGTAGCTGTGTTTTTGTTAAGTCAATAAATCTTTCTTACCTTTCTACCCCCGACTATACTCTCAATCCCTGAACCCTCCGCAGGCGGTTGGGGCAACTGGATACAACTTACTGTTGTGAATCACTCCAAAAGCATATGTAAAATCCAATAAACAAAAAAGACCAGTGTACTCCCCAAAAGGTGTCAGCACAAGTACCTTGTGTGTGGTGGCCCCTGCTCAGGTCAAATGTCCCTTAGACTGTCACACTGCAGTACGATCCTAGCACAAAAGTCCAAATTACAGAAATAACAAATTAACTCCTTCATGCCCACACAAAGACACCGCCTTTAAGATTGTCCAGGACACTCAGTGGTATCTAGTGACCACCTCTGAGAAGTCTAAGGTGTTGGGGGTTGTTAGGCCTCCTCAAACAGCCAGGGCCTTTCATGTGTTATCTCTGTTAGGGGTGGATATGGGGGTCAGGGATATACATAGAGCTACCAGCCCGCTCTCATATACTCTACAAATACAATGAGCCTCCAATAAAGTTCAAAAGTATATTATAAACTCACCATCACAACAAAAACAAGATTAAGAGTAGGAAATGTACATAACATCAGGCATTAACTCTCTACACTGGTTAACTGCAATACACTATAAACAGACCTGCCGGGGGTCAACAAAGGGGAGTGTCAGGGCTCTCACAGGCTCACTGAGCGGCAGTCACAGTCAGGCTTTCAGTCTTTTCCCTCAGAGGGTCTCAGACTGAGAGTGAAGGAAGGGTGATAATTACCAAACCTAAGTATCCAATTACAGTCTAATCCAATAGGTCACCCCTCTCACTGCTACAATGACTGCTCATACACCTCAGACACACAAGTATGATCACCAACCAAGTAATCTTACACACCATTCAAACCTCAAGTAATCTCAAGTGTCCATATCCCATTTGTGTGCCAAATCACACCTCAGGATTCCTTAAACACTCAAAGTCATACCATGTGTCTGTCATTCTTCTCGCTGATTATACTCATGTGCACACGACTCATGTGCACTACTCTTGTGCTCTTGGTACTCAGACGTAGTGCACAACACTCTACTGGACCACACAAGCTACTGCGCAGTGTCTCCAGATGTAAGTGGGTCGCTGACTTCATCAAGGTGGAAAGTTCAGCTATTCTAGAACCTTCTCATCTCTAATCAGTGTGTGCTTGCTCAGGAGGGATCTCATGTTACGGACCACATCCAACAATTTATGCTCTAACATGGCTACTCTACAGTGATGTCCTTGCATTACATTCAACGTGGTTCATAATACAAGTAAACGTTAGAAGTTAAACTACACCAAGCTATAATTAAAGTGGTAGGATTGTTATAGTTAAAAAGAAAACATATATAAAAATATTTAAAAATCGGTCTCAGAGCTGATGCAAGGACAGGACTGAAAGTTTAAATTGGCCCTAAAGAGCTGTTAAAAGTAAGGAATGTGTCCCTGCAGCGAAGGCAATAAACTTTGGGTTTTAGTACAGAGTTTGTAATTTCTACTTTGCTTTGAGAATCCACATTTAAAATCAAGTCTCAGAGTAAAAATCAAAATCAAGGTCAGACTGAGAGAAATTGATTTCTTATGAGGTTCTGCAACATGTTTCAAGGGTCTGCAAGTTACAACAACAGGAAATGAGAGAAGAGTGGGTTTTTATACTGCAGAGCTTGTATGAGCAAAAAATACCACATATTTTAAATACGTGCATAATGGAAGAGTTTAGCAGGTGTGCAAAACAATATTTTCCTGAAAAATTTCTCCCTTGTTGACAGCCCAGGCTACAAAGGTTTTGGGGCAGCTCAAAAGGTGAGGGAAAACACCCATCCATTAGAAATGTAACAAAAATATTACTTCTACAATCTAAAAATGTTTATTTACCCCATTAATACACTGCAATATTGTCAATACATTGCCTTCAGTGGTGCCTGAATAACTTAGTAGAGCAGCTCCTGATGTGACTCAGTCTTCTGTGCATACTGGTAATTAGTCACTAATGGAGGTCTGAAGAATGCAGTGACTTTGATAAAGGCTGACACCTGGATCTGGTTTCTGAATTGACTGCATCTGGCCTGTGGTATGGGGGAATCAGCAGCAATCAGCTCGGCTTGTCATATCCCTTTCCCTGCCCGGTGCCATGCTGGTGATCCCCTACACAGCTGGAGGTAAGCTTCCTTTCTCTTTCCCCTGTTCTTCCTCCACTCCAGCTGCCTTTGGCAGCCACCCAGAGTTGTGTTCTGGGTTGCATGCACTTGACCTGCCACTCCAGAAGGCTATGTGCCACTGGTGTAGATAGTTACCCTGCATTATTATTATTATTATTATTATTATT
>JAGPOW010000797.1:25918984-25931886 GCA_030014935.1 Caiman crocodilus | reverse complement strand
AAAACAATTTTTTGTTATCCTTAACTTGGGATGCCATCCTCAGCTCCATGGTAGCTTTGGCCTTTCTAACTGCCTCCCTACAACTGTGAGCTGAGGAGGTATACTCCTCTTTAGCAATCTTTCCCTGTTTCCACTGCTTATATGCCCCCCTTTTTACCCTTAGGTTGCTCTGGATTTCTCTGGTCAGCCAGAGAAGTCTCTTGGCCCCTTTCTCCCCTTTCCCCAGCATTGGGATCATCTCCCTATGTGCCCAAAGGATTGGTTCCTTAAGGCACAGCCACTCTTCCTGGGCTACCATCATGCGAAATCTCTTACTTTGCAGTGTGTCATTGACTAAATACCTGAGTTCGCTGAAGTCAGCCTTCCTAAAGTCTAGCACTTCCACCCTACTAGTTACCTTACCCACTCTACGTCTTATGATGAATTCTATTATTTGGTGATCGCTGTCCGCCAGGTGACCATTTATCTGTAGGTCCCCTACCATGTCATCCCCTGTTGCCAATACCATGTCCAGTAAGGCATTCCCCCTAGTGGGACCGTATACCTCCTGTGTCAGGTAGAGGTCCTGTACACAGGATAGGAATCTGTGTGAATGTTGGGAATTTGCTGTTTATATCTCCCAGCAGATGTTGCAGCAGATATCTGAGAAATCAGTAGGAGACAGGTTAAAACTAACAAAAGAAATAACTTTTTTTTACATAATACCTAGTTAATCTATGGAATTCTATGCCATAGGAAGTGGTGGAGGCAGATAGCACAGTTAGAAAGGGACTGGATAAATAAATAGGTGATAGATCTATTAATGGCTATTGAAAAAATGTTTGAGATGTTTCCTCTCATGTCTCTAAACCAATAATGGTGGATGCTAGGAAGGATATTGAAGGATAGATCACTCCAGAGATACGTGGTACAATGCTCTCCTTCTATAGCAGTGCTTCCCAAGCTTTTCCTTTGCATGACCCCATTTATGACCTCATTTCCTCAGAACCTTCCTCACTTCCAACTTGCAGCTGCCCAGGTGTCCATCACTCCTGACCCACAGCCTCTTGGCCCTGCAGGTGCCATTCACTCCCAAGCCCTACATCCCAGCAGCGCCTGAGCCCTGGCTGCGGCCAGAGCGCGGAGCCCAGCTCTGCACCCCCCGCCCCTGTTCCCTCCCTTGTGGGCAGCATGGCCAGAGCAAAGCCTGGGAGGGTAGGGTGGATGCAAGCTGCCTGCTGCAGACTTGGGGCTCCCTGCCCTGCTGCCCTTCCTCTGGGCCTTTGCAGCCCAGTGGGCAGGACCTGGTGTGGGAGAGAGTGAATGCTGTTCCATGACCCCATTTGCTGCTGATGTTTCAACCCCACTTGGAGTCATGACCCACAGTTTGGGAACTGCTGCTCTATAGTATTAATTTCTGCCACCATTGAAGATGGAATACTGCACTAGATGGGCCATTGGTCTGACCCAGTTTTGCACTTATTTTTTTTTTCATTTTGGTTATAGAACATATTCCTTAGTTTATAGATAGCAGAAGTAGAGACTTATCTTTCTGGGGCAGGGCAACCAAGATATGAAGCATGGGCTGAATCTGGCTTGTGAAGCTTCCCACAGCTCCAGAAATTAGGTGGCAGGACAAGCAGTGTTAATTGCTACAGTGCCCCAGAGCTGTTGTAACTAATACTGCTGCTGCTTGTTGTATCACCAAATTTCCAGACCCTAGGAAGCCCTGTGGGCTGGATGACGTGGTCACACATGCCAGATTGGGCCCAAAGACCTGAAAGAATTGTGCCTCACTGCTCTAGGAATTAAAAAAATTAAAAACTACAGTACTGCTCCATGTTCAGGCCTACGCTTATGTCTCAGCATGATAGTTACTGCTTCTAAACCATAGTGGCTTGCCTGTAATGAGAGAAAAAACAAGTCTTTATCCCTGTGACCAAGAAAAATGGAACTTTTTTCTCCCTGAAATCCTGAGTGCAGTTTACCAGGACATAAAGTACTTAGCCATTTATAATGAATGGCAACTATTCTCACTATGCTCTACCAATTCAATACAGACGAAGGCCATGTCATTGTTCCATGGATGCTGGACTAAAGCAGCATAAAAGCTATTCATTTGCATAGGGATTTAAAAATGCACAGGATCATCTTCATTGTTTTTATATAACAAATTAACTCTGAAGTGACCAGAAATGGCAAATATTACGTTTCAGATTTGCTTGAGGGGATGGTTCTTCTCATACTGTAAGTGGAGGTTCAGCATGGAATGGTACATGCAGAATGGTCAGTGCTGTTTTGTATCTACAGTGTCTGGTTCAAGTGTTGGCTAAACCTGTTCCCTGCTTAATTTAGGTGAACTGAGATCACACCTTGATGTGCTACTTAAAACCTGCCTTTGTCTCTCTTCATACTGAAGGAATGTAGAAAGGTGGCTGAGAATTCTTGTTTTTCTTTTCTTGGTTGGGGAGGGAAGTCAGAGATGTTTTTCAAATGGTAGTAGATGGGTGGCGAAGTTATTTTCTGACAAGGCAGTAAGAAAAGCTGTTGGCTGAGATGAAAGCCTGCAGAGAGGAAATTGCACTAGAAAAGAGATTAAATAGGAAATTCTTAGGCTTTTATGCTTTTTGTGCCAAGGGAAGAATCCAAAGCTCCATTTTTAGCAATCTGCTAAGCAAGGCAAAAATACAGTGAGGTATGTGAGGAGCTGGGCTGGATCTGGCACATGAAGCTACTTGAAACATAAAACCATGGAAGTCCTGATGTGGATACCCTGGGATTGGTGTAATAGCAGACCTTGTAGAGAACATGTCAAGCCTCTAATGTTGCCCAACAAAGTTATAGTATAACCACAGAAGTTACTACTAGTCTACATTGCACTGTAGCTACTACTGTCACCTGCATGGAGTACAGATGGCATTTTTATGTATTTTTGGTGTCCCATGAGGGGATGAATTCTTATCAAGTGGAAAGAGTCACAGCCTACTTCTGCATATGAAAAGAGCAGCTTTATTTCATCTGTCCCTTCCTCCTGTCTACCTCTCAGGGTGTGGAAATCTCTTATATCACATAGGTTACTTCAGGTGGATGCTTTGGTAAACTAAGTATGAGGTAGAAAATATCTGGTCATAGGAGTTGCTACCATGATTTTGAGCTATAGCTGCAGATCCCTATATCTTTCTGGGATTGGACACACAGTAAGCTGTATGGAAGCTATGAAAGTCAAACCCTATACCAGCCCCCCCTTGCAACCCTTGGAGTGGAGATGAGAAATGAGGGATGGGCATTCTGGATAATGTTGTCCATAGCTAGCAGCCAACCCTGAGCAGCCCAGGAAGCCACTTTAAGTGGTTAGTGTTGTTTGGTCCCCAGTTTTCAGAATTGTGAAAGTAGCAAACGCCTTTGCCTTTTCTCTCTGGATGCTACATCTAATGAGATGCAGCACACAATCCTTACCTTAAGGCTTGGCTTTATATTTAAAAAAAAAAGATGGAGCAGCAGCAGCAAAGTATAAGGAAATATCTTGAACATTAAATCCACTCACTTCATCACGACAACCACAATAAAGGCAGGAGAGGTGCAAAATTTGGCAGCAAGAATAGTCTGAACTCATTGACATTAGACCATCAAGGGATTTGTTAACTGTAATTCTTTTAAATGCAGGTGTGGATTTTTTTGTTAAATTGCTAACAGATGCCTTGATATGCCCTTGGCCGTGTTTGAATACAGAGATAAAGGAACCACTAAGCACCCCACTGGGATTACATGCCAGCACTCTTCTGATAAATGAAAGTTGCACAGTGCTTTCCCATGACGCAGGATCCCAAAAACTTTCCAGAGCAGGAAAATCCACTCTGAAATCCCATGCCTTTAAGCTTTGGGCATTTTCAAACTCAGCAGCAAAAACAAAGGGGCTCCTCAGATAGGCTTGTCTTCAAAATAAAGCAGAACACCAGGGATTCTGTTGTTTTAGTTTACTTTATTGTAAAACACTGGTTGCCCATTTCAAAATAGCCCTTTGATTATTTACCACTGTAGGGTTTTTGTGGTTCTGTGTTTACATGTTTTTTGTATCCTCCGCCAGAACCATTTGAACCTTAATAAAAATCTGAAGCATTTATTTTGTTTTTCTACTTTGTTTCCTATTTCACCTCAGAGTGGGAAACAAATACTTTGACAAGTGAGCCTGCAATCCCAGTGTAAGCCCCAAACAATAGTAGGATAATCCTTGTACTACAGCTGGGGTTTCAAGTCTGGGAAATCCTGCAGGTAGCTCAATCTTAGGCAATCTTTATCTTGCGCTCCAGTCCAGATGGGTTTGGAGAAGTATTTGGAAATGGAATGGTTTACTCCATCACTGATGAAAATGTGGGAAGGGTTCTTGCCTGCATTTAGCAACAGGATGGATCACCAGAGGATTTTTTAATTTGTAACTCAGTGATAACTGTAATTTATGTCCCCACTCCACATCTAGCGGCATAGATTAGGTTAATTTGTGTTGCTATTTCTGTATCCTGTCACCACAGAAACATTTCATTCTAGCAGCACGGGAAAATAGGGCTGGAACAGACCTCACAAAATCGTCTTGTCTAGCCCCCTGATCATGACAGGATCATCCCTGACAAACCACCCCAGCCCAGTGTCTGTCCAGCCTGCTTTTGAAAATTTCCAGGGATGGAGATTTCACCACTTTAGTTAGCCTGTTCCAGCCTTGACCACCTGCATTGTGAGAAAGTTGTCTCCTAATCTCCAACCTAAAATTCTTCTGCTGCAGTTTGAAGCCATTGCTGCTAGTCTTGTCCCCTAGCGTCACAGAGAAAAGCCCATCTCCATCCTTTATAATCACCCTGCAGGTATTTGAAGACTGTTATTAAATCTCCTCTCAGACTTCTCTTACCTAGGCTAAATGGTAGCTCTTTTAGCCTTTCCTCAAAAGTCATGCTTCCCACACTCATAATAATTTTTGTTGCTTTCTGCTGGACTCTCTCTCCAAATTGTCCATATCCTTGAAGTGCGAGGCCCAAAATTTGACATGGTATTGCAGGTGAGGCCTCACTAGTGCTGAATAGAGCATAAAAATCACTTTCCTTGATTTGCCAGTGACATGGCTGTTATTAAAACCCTGTAAGCTGTTGCCCTTTTTTTTGCAACAGGAATACACTGTTGGCTCATATTCAGCAGGGCTTGTGGGGTAGGGAGTGGGGGGCAGGCACAGGCATAGGGGGCAAGGGGCAGTGGCCAGGCACAGGTATGTGGCAGGGGTTACATGGGGGGGCAGGCACCAAGGGGCAGGTGGCAGAAGGGGCCAGCAAAATAAGGAGGGGTGGGGATCTGGCTCTTTATCCCCCACTGCTGCTTTCCTAGCCACAGCAATGGGGGAGGACAAATTAAGATAACCTTTCACTACGTATAACACATCTATACTTTTCCATTTATAGAATCCAATTATTGGGTGGGGGGGGAGGTTGTCTTAAATTCAAAGTCATCTTAAATTGGGGTTAATGATAACAACCTTCAATGTACCTAAAAAATGGTTCCAAGGAGGATGAAGCTAGACTGTCAGCCTTACCTCAGTCACTGGAAAAATCATGGAGCAGATCCTCAAAAAAATCGATTTCTAAGCACTTGGAGGAGAAAGTGATTAGCAATAGTCAGCACGGTTTCACCAAGGAGAAGTCATGCACAGTTTCATAGTTGGTAGGGCTGGCAGGGACCTGAGCAGATCATCAAGTCCGAACCCCTTCCAGGGGCAGAAAGGGATGCTGGGGTCAAACAACCCCAGCAAGGTGATTATCCAGCCTCCTTTTGAAGACCCCCAGGGTAGGAGCCAGCACCACTTCTCTTGGAAGTTGGTTCCAGATCCTAGCCACCCTGACTGTGATCCTAGCCACCCTAGCTCCTCCTGATGTCTGGTCTGAATCTACTCTCAATCAACTCGTGGCTGTTATTCCTAGTTACTCTGGGTAGTGCTCGGTGGAACAGGGACTCTCCCATTGTCTGCTGGTTTCCCTTGGCAAGTTTTATAGATGGCCACCAGATCCCCTCTCAGCCTTCTTTTGTGGAGGCTGAGCAGGTTCAGGTCCCTTAGCCTCTCTTTGTTAGGCCTGCTCTGCTTCCCCCCAGTCATGCAAGTGGCCCTCCTCTGGACCCTCTCAATGCTGGCCACATCCCTTCTGAAGTGCAGTGTACAGAATTGGACACAATATTCCAACTGCGGCCTGACCAAGGTCACATAGATGGGGAGGATCACCTGCTTGGACATGCCCGTGGTGCATCTGTGGATGCATGACAAGGTGCAGTTAGCTTTCCTGATCATGTCCTCACATTTGAGGACAGAATAATCTCATGCCAGTACAAGCTGGGGTTGACTGACTGGGCAGCAGCTCTGCAGAAAAAGAACCTGGGAGTTACAGTGGTCAAGAAGCTGAATATGAGCCAACAGTGTGCCCTTGGAGGCAAGGGGGCTAGCCAAGGAGGCTAAGGGCATACTAGGTTGCCTTGGTAGGAGTGTTGCCAGCAGAGCAAGATGGTGAGGTCACACCTGGAGTACTGTGTCTGGTTTTGGGCCACCCACTACAGAAGGCATGTGGACAAATTGGAGAGAGTCCAGCTGAAGGTAACAAAAATGGTGATGGGGCTGGGGCACATAACTTCTGTGGAGAGGCTGTGGGAATTGGGCTTATTAAGTCTGTAGAAGAGAAGACTGTGGGAGGATTTGGTAGCAGCCTTCAACTACTTGAAGGGTGGTTCCAAAGAGGATGGAATTAGACTGTTCTCAGTGGAGGCAGACAACAGAACAAGGAACAATCAACTCGAGTTGCAGCAAGTGAGGTTTAGGTTAGATATTAGGAAGTTTTTTTTAATAGTAGAGTAGTAAAGCACTGGAACAGGTTACCCAGAGAGGTTGGTGGAGTCTTTCCATCCTTGGAGGTTTTTAAGACCTGGCTAGAAAAAGTCTTGACTGGGATTATGTATTTGGGGATGCTCCTGCTTTGAGCGGAGGGTTGCACTAGATGACCTCCTGAGGTCCCGTCTAATCCTTATTTAAAGGATAGAATTCTTAATGAAAAGTTTCCTCTCCACAGCATCTTCCTCACTGAGGGTGGGTGGCAGTGGGGATGGGGGAAGTGATGGTGCTGGCCTCGGCTGTAGTTGGGCCAGGAGGGGTTGGTGGTGGGCAGGAGAAAAGTGGCAGCTGGGAAGGAGCGTGGGGCCCACACTGGTGCTGGGGCCAGTGGGGACCCAGGGAGGGGCAGCAGGAGTGTGGAGAGTGGGGCAGCTTTGAGTATTATCTTTTTTACATAATAAAGAAAATACAAATGGAAAGTTTGATTAGAATGGAATAAGTTAAACCAAGGCTTCCCTCTTGGTGATTTAAATCACCATGACTTACACTAATCTGCCCTGTTTTTAATATTTATTTTAAATGTTAAGGGAAATTTCTATTTTTGATGTGTGCTGAGATGATTCTATAATTAATAAGAACTTCTCTTAAATATTCTTTGCTATGCATTGGCAAACTCAGTCTTGGACCAAAAGACAAAGGGCATAATGTTAGTGCACAGAGCTAGGTGTTTGTGACATGAGAACACAAGACTAGTGCTGTGCGGATCCAATATCAAAGCTCTTGCAATCAGTTTTAGGTTCAGCCTGCATCATAGAGCATGCAACAGGAACAAGTATGTAGCTGCTAAACATGATAAACAGACCTAGTAAAGTCACTGTTGAAGTGTGTCAGAATCTGCTGTATATTCAACATGTGATACTTAGAAATATGCAGCATAGAAAACTGCTGTTCTTATCACCCCTTGAGTACCTGCAGGTGGAAAGATAAGGTTGAGATGGAGTTTAACTTTTTGTTCATGCTGATCATATAGTGCTCTAACACTGCAATTGCTGGCTGTGCAGGGACACATCATGGCAGATATAGTTGCAATAGCTGGAAGAACAATTTATGCAAAGAAAATAATGTAATAAGTGTGAATATAGTGATGATGCAGATATGGGTTATATGTCACTTTGATTTGTGGACATAGAACTGCAAGCTGACCCATGCCCTCTATAAACATACGACGCTTAAAAAAGAAAAAAGAAAAAAAATCTTGGAACTAGAGTTAGATATATCTCGGGCAGGGTAAACAGATGACTGGAAAGCTTTAAACAGAATCTGTTTTAAAGTGATAGGTTCTTGGCATATTTGCTGCTCTGTACATGACTAATGGTGGAAGTAAGTGCTCAAGATAGAGTTGTCATAAATGATATTACACAGATGGCCTTGCTGACCACAACTGGAATCTAAATGATCTCTTAATTGCAGAGAACCAAGTTATAGACCAGTTTTCCTAAATAACTGACAATTATCTAAATTAGCCATGCTGTCAGAAATAGCTCTGTCTCATACTGCACTGTTCTTAGTTGTACTGGTCCCCCACAGAAATATTATCAACTATAGCTTTTGATGATCATGACATAAAAATTCAAATCAAACTTATTGTCTTCCAGGATGTTGTCATCTGTACCCTGTTGTACAGGTGTGAAACATGGATGACTTAATGGAAACACCCAAAGCTGGCAAATGTTACCATCAGTGATGTCTTTGGAAATCATCCATATCATTGGAAGGATGGAAGAACAAATTCCAGTGTTCTGGCTCAAGCAAACATGACCAGTCATGTTGATATAGCCCCAGCTCTGTTGGAGAGGATGTCATAAAAATGCCTGACAACCAGCTCCCAAAACAGGACATATACTCCCAATTCATTGATGGTCATCAGTCTAGAGGTGGGCAAAGATGGGGGCACCCTGAAGGCCATATGAAGAAATTTGATATTAATATAGCTGGGAGACTCTAGCAGTAGATAATCCCCAATGGCACTGATCATTTGAACAAACTTGCCTTGCTACAGAGGTAGAGAGACAAGTGAGACAAATGGAAAGAGCTGTGACCTAATATCACCAGGACCTACTTTTTCCTCCTGGAACTGTTTGCCATATCTGCAATCAAATGTGTGGATCTTGGATCAGCTTCCTCAGTCAGCTGTGGACTCACTAATGACTTCCCTATTTTCTAACAGACTGTCATCCTTGTATCAAGGGTCTACCACCACTAACTACCAACTATAGCTCAGTGGGACCTGAAAACATTACAAAAACCTGGTTTCTTCTTGATGAAACCCAAGTCATCTAACATATTTAATCATTTACTGATCATGAGGGAAAAAGGCCACATACATTACAAGTGATTAGTACCTATAATATCACCAAAGGCAAAGGGACTGAGTTCATTTTGGTATCATTCTCTTCATGTAAGACCTGTCCCAAGAAACACTGGTCACCTGTCATTCTGATCTATTTCTCTTTATAACAAAACAATGGCATAGACTCCCATCACGAGCCACAGCCAAGCATGCGTAAACCCAGGAGAACCTCTATGTGCAAACTGATAAAACTGATCACCAGGGATCTGGGTTTTATGTTTTCCATGGAAAAACAGAGAAAATCACAGATTCCCTGTTTTTATCAGAGAAAATGTGGAGTTCTCTTTTTAGCAGCCTGCAAGAGCCAATTGCAAAAAGGGCAGGAAACCCCCCGCCCTGGCTGGAGGGGACGGCGGAAGGGAGGGCCTGAGCCTCTGAGGCAGCCAAGGCTAGGTCAGGCCCAGACTCACCCTTTGCCCCTGGAGTATGGAGGTAAGTGGGGCTTGGGGCAAGGCTGGGGAAGATGGTTGGGGGGCGGAGGGAGTGGGTGGTGCTGCTGGCCCCAGGCAGCACATCACAGCTGGGAGCAGGACCAGGAGGTGTCCCTATGTGGGGAGCTTTGAAGGCAAGTGATACGGGGCGCAGTGGATGGTGCCCACCATATGCAGGCTACACACATGCTGCCTGGCCGGCTGCCTGGAGGAGGGGGAGAGGAAGGCTAACATGCAGCTGGAGCATAGCTCCATGGCTGACTCTGAGGCCATGGTGAGGGATGGGTGGGGTGGGGGCTTGGGCTTGCGTACGGTGGCCACTGCCACTTACTTGGAGGCCTGTGACGGTGGTGATGGCCATTGCCTCCAGAACTTCCCACTGCTGCCATGGAGCCATGCCTGGAGCTGTGTGGGTGGCTGCCGGGTGACAGTGGCAGCATGGTGGTGGCTGGGCAGCACACAGCCATCCCCACCACCACCCTGTGCTGCGCCACTGCTGCAAGCCGCACAGCTCCAAGCACAGCTCCACGTTGGCAGCAGGAAGTTTTGTAGGCAGCAGTAGTCACTGCTGGCATGGGAAGCTGCTTGCCTGTGGGGCCACCCGTGCCAGTGGTGACAGCCATTGTGCACAAAACCTCCCACTGCCACTGCAGATCCGTGCTCAGAGCTGTGTGGCTGGCAGCAGTGGTGTGGTCTGGTGGTGGGGCTGAGAGTGGCTGCATGCCGCCCAGCCACCATCCCGCCTTGCTGCACCACTGCCACCAACTGCACAACTCTGAGCACAGCTCTGTGAGCATCATAGCTCAGCCGCTGGCACAGATCTTTGAGAACTCCTGGTGCTCTGGTGAACTGCCCAAGGACTGGAAGAAGGCCAATGTGGTGCCTATCTTCAAGAAGGGGAGGAAAGTAGATCCAGAAAACTACAGGCCCATCGCCCTGACCTCTGTCCTGGGGAAGATGCTAGAAAAGATTATCAAAGAGACCGTTCTCAACGGACTGGCTGATGGCAAAATCCTGAGGGATAGCTAGCACATGTTTGTCATGGGTAGGTCTTGCTTGACCAATCTTATTTCCTTTTATGACCAGGTGACCTATCACCTGGACAAAGGGGAAAGAATTGATATCATATATCTTGACTTTAAAAAAGCCTTTGATCTGGTATCCCATGATCACCTCTTGGCAAAACTGGTGAACTGCAGCCTCGGCTTCTCCACAATCCAGTGGCTGGGGAATTGGCTATATGGTCAGACCCAGAGAGTGATGGTTGATGGAAATCAATTGTTGTGGTGTCCTGTGACCAGTGGGGTCCCTCAAGGCTCTGTCCTTGGGTCTATATTGTTCAACATCTTAATTAATGATGTGGACATTGGTGTCAGAAGCAGACTGGCCAAGTTCACCGATAACACCAAACTTTGGGGTAAAGCGTCCATACTTGAGGATAGGAGGGCAATCCAGGTTGATCTTGAAAGGCTCAAGAAACAGGCAGATGAGAACCTGATGGCATTTAACACTGAAAAATGCAAACTTCTCCACCTTGGGAGGAAAAACCGGCAGCATGCCTTATAGGCTTGGCAGTGCTATACTGGCTAGCGCTTCGGATGAAAGTGACTTGGGGGTCATGATTGACCACAAAATGAGCATGAGCCTTCAATGTGATGTTGCAGCTAATAAAGCAATCAACATGCTGGCTTGCATCCATAGATGCTTCTTGAGCAAATCCCAGGATGTCATTCTCCTGTTGTACTTGCCCTTGGTGAGGCTGCACGGGGAGCAAGACTAAAGCCCTTGATTTCAGAAGAGCCAACTTCAATGAGCTTCCAAGATTAGTGGGGGAAGCACTGAGGGCCCAGAAGGTAGAGGAGATGGGTGTTCATGAGGGATGGTCGTACCTTAAGGTGGTGATCGTCCAAGCCCAAAGGGTAACAGTCCCTGAGAGAAGCAAGGGAGGTAAGAGTGTTCAGAAACCCCCATGGCTCAGTAAGGGTATTCAGGAATGCCTGAGGACTAAAATGGTGGCATACAAAGGGAGGGACTATCACCAAGGAGAAGTACTCCTCGGTCCGTGAGTGTAGGAGGGCTATTAGGAAGGCCATGGCAGAGATGGAACTCAGGCTAGCATCCAGGATTAAGAACAACAAAAAGTCCTTTTTCAAGTACATTGGGAGCAAGAAGAGGGCACCAGGAAATGTAGGGCCCTGGCAAGACTCAAATGGTAACTTTGTGGCTATGCCAGATGAGAGAGATGATATTTTTAACAGTTTCTTTGCCTCTGTTTTCTTGAACAGGGGCTGGGACATCCCTTCTGCCAGAGGTAGGGACAATCTCAAGGATAGCGCTGACAGGCCTTGGGTCAGCACAGATGTAGTTAGGAATCTTTTGGAAGGGCTGAACATTTTTATTTTTAAATCTGCAGGTCCAGATGCCCTCCACCCAAGGGTATTGAGGGAGCTGGCAGGGGTCATCGCAGAGCCCTTGGCCCGGCTGTCTGAGCATTTGTGGTCATATGCTAGGGGATTGGAAACTGGCTAATGTGGTCCCAATTTTTAAGAAAAGGAGGAAGGAGGACCCAAGTAACTATTGGCCCATGAGCCTCACCTCGGTCCTTAGGAAGATCTTGGAGAAAATCATCAAGGAGCATATCTGTGGGGGCCTGCAGGGGAGATCATGCTCAGGGGCAATCAGCATGGGTTCAGCAAAGGCAGGTCCTGCCTGACCAACCTGATTGCCTTTTATGACCAGGTAACTAAATCCTTGGATGATGGTGTCGCCGTGGACGAAGTCTTTCTAGACTTTAAGAAGGCCTTTGACACTGTCTCTTACCCCATTCTCATTAATAAATTAAGCAACTGTGGCATTGATACTTACACAGTTGGATGGGTAAAAAACTGGCTGATGGGGTGCACCCAGAGAGCAGTGGTGGAAAAGTCGTACTCAACCTGGTGAGATGTGAAAAGTTGGGTCCCCCAGGGCTCAGTCCTTGGGCCTGCACTGTTTAACATCTTCATCAGCAACTTGGACGAGGGGGTTGAAAGCACATTATCCAAGTTTGCTGATGACACTAAGAGGTAGGCACACTTGAAGGGAGAGGTGGGCAGACTTGAAGGGAGAGAGAAGCTGCAACTAGTTTTAGACAATTTACAGAAGTGGGCAGATGAGAATAGGATGGGGTTCAATGTAGACAAATGCAGGGTGCTGCACCTTGGGAGAAGGAATCCACAGCATACATACAGGCTGG
>JAGPOW010000797.1:25899604-25918884 GCA_030014935.1 Caiman crocodilus | reverse complement strand
GATCAACAGCAAATAGGCAGAGCCCTTTTCTCCCCAGCACCACCTGGGGTGACGAGGAACAATGGTAATAAGCTGATGGAGAATAGGTTTAGGTTAGAGATCGGGAGGCAACATTTTATAGTCAAGGTGGCCAGAATCTGGAACAAACTTCCTAGGGAAGTGGTCCTCACCCCTACCTTAGGTAAATCCAAAAAGAGGTAAGATGATCACCTGTCTGGGGTCTTGTAAACCCAGCATTCATTCCTGTCTGTGGCAGGGGATCAAGCTAGATGATCTGTTCAGGTCATTCCTGACCCCACCTACTATGAAACTATGAGTACTGCATCCTGTTTTGGGCTCTACAATTAAAAAATGATGTGGAGAAGCTTGAGAGAGTTCAGAGGAGAGCCACGCACATGGTAAGAGGTCAGGAAAACAAACCTTACAATGAAAGGCTGAGAGCTATGGCATTCTTCAGCCTGGAAAAGCACAGGCTTAGGGGTGATCTGGTGTCCATCCATAAGTTTATCAGGGGTGTTCATAAGGATCTGGGGGAATGTCAGTTCACCAGAGTGCCCCAAAGGATGACAAGATTGAACGTTCACAAACTCCTCCATGACCATTTCAGGCTGGACAGAAGGAAGAACTTCTTTACTGTCCGAGCCCCCAAAGTATGGAATAGACTGCCACCGGAGGTGGTTCAAGCACCTACTTTGAATTGCTTTCAAGAGACATTTGGATTTTTATCTTGCTGGGATCCTATGACCCCTGCTGACTTCCTGCCCTTTGGGCAGGGGGCTGCACTCAATGATCTTCCGAGGTCCCTAACGTCTATGAATCTTGGGACCCTCTGGGTCAAGATACGAGGAGAACATGGGGAGGGTGACATACTTGTAGGAGTCTACTGTAGACCTCCCCACAAAGAGGAAGAGCTAGATTGGGAATTCAATAGGGAACTGGTCGAAGCTGCGTGCTCCCAATGCACAATCAATATGAGGGACTTCAACTTCTCTGATATCTCTTGGGATGAGTGGATTGCCAAATCTGACAGGTCACATAGCTTTCTCAAGTGCATTAATGACCTCTACCTAATGCAAGAGGTCTATGGGCTGATTAAGGGAGAGGCATTGCTTGATCTGGTCCTGGCTAAAGGGGAGGACCTGGTGAGCAGTCTGAGGATTGAGGGGAAGCTTGGTGACAGTGACCATGAATTGGTCATCTTCTTAGTTCACCGAAGAGCAGGCAAACCCCTCAGTGAAACAGAGGCTTCTTAACTTTGGGAAGGCTGACATTTGCAAAAGGAGAGAATTAGTCAGTCAGGCAATTTGAGGCCATTTCTGCCCCCCTTCCCCACCTCCCCTCAAAAAGAGAGTACACAAGGAATGTCATCTCTCCAAAACATAATCCTAGAAACACAGGGGAAAGCCATATCATCTTGCAAGAAATGCAGTCAATAGGCAAGGAAATCCCCATGGCTGAATACAGAACTGTTGGATCTCATTAAACTCAAAAGAGAAGCCTATACTAGCTGGAAAACAGGAAACAGCAGCAAAGAGGATTACTCTTCACTCACCCACACCTGTAGAGAGCAGTTGAGAAAAGCCAAGGCACAAGCTGAACTCAGGCTAGCTACAAGACTCAAGGACAACAAAAAGTCCTTCTTCAGCTATGTGAGAAGTTGGAACAAGAACAAAGATAGCATTGGGTCCCTGAGTGATGCAACAGGGGAACTGACATCTGATGCCCAAGAAAGGGACAATCTCCTAAATGACTTTTTTGCATTGGTTTTTCACCCTCCCAGGAGAATCACACTATCAGGAATGACACAAACCATTCTGGGAGCAGAAAACAGGCCCAAAATTGATGTGGATCAGGTGGGGGAATACCTTGAGATGCTGGGCATTCACAAGTCTGTGGGCCCAGATGGATTGCACCTGAGCATCTTTAAGGAGCTGGCAGACATCACTGCATCCCCCTTGGCAGAGATATTTGAAAATTCGTAGTGCTTGGGTGAGGTTTCAGATGACTGGAAAAGAGACAACGTGGGCTCTATCTTCAAGGAAGTGAGGAGGGATGACCTGGGGATCTGTGGACCAATCAGTCTGACGTCCATCCCTGGAAAAGTCCTGGAGAAAATTGTGAAGGGATCCATCAACACCAGACTAACGGAAGGCAAGCTTCAGAATGCCAGTCAACATGGCCTTGTTACTGGTAGGTCTTGCTTGACCAACCTCATCTCTTTCTATGACCAGATAATGTGCCCTTGACAAGGAAGATGAAGTGTATCATATATCTGGATTTCAAGAAAGCCTTTGACCTAGTTCCCCATGATATTCTCATGGCTAAGCTGGGGATCTGTGGCCTTAATCAATGTACGGTCCGATGGCTAGGCAACTGGCTACAAGGTCAGACCCAAAGAGTACAGTGATGCAGGGTGACCAATGGAGCCTCTCAGGGCTTGGTGCTTGCACTGGTACTCTTTAACAGCTTAATCAATGATTTGGATTTGGGAGTCAGATGTGAACTGGCCAAGTTTGTGGATGATACCAAATTATGGGGGAGGGTTGTCACACCGCAGGACAGGCTATGGCTACAGGCTGATTTGGACATGCTCTCAAGTTGGGCTGACTAAAACTTAATGGCCTTCAATGTAGAGAAGTGTAAGGTGCTGTACCTGAGTAGGAAGAACCCTCAACATACTTACAGGCTTGTCAGTGCTATGCTCACTAGCATCATGACCGAAAGGGACTTGGGGGTCTTGATTGACTACAAGATGAATATGAACCACTAATGTGGTGCTGTGGCTGGCAAAGCAAACCAAACTCTGGCGTGCATCCACCAATACACCTCAAGCAAAACCAGAGAAGTCATCCTCCTGCTTTACTCATCCCTGGTGAGACTGCAGCTGGAGTACTACATCCAGTATTGGGCCCCCACTTCAGGAAGGATGTGGAGAAGTGTGAAAGAGTCCAGAGAAGAGTCGCATGTATGATCCAAGGCCTGGACGGAAGGCCATATGAGGAGAGACTGAGGGACTTGGGACCCTTCAGTCTGGAGAAGAGGAGGCTCAGGGGGGACTTGGTGGCAGTCTACAACTCCATAAAAAGGGTACATCAGGACCTGGGAGAACAGCTGTTCACCAGAGCTCCACAGGGGATAACAAGGTCTAACAGCCATAAATTCCAGGAAGGCTGCTTTAGACTAGACATAAAAAACCAACGTTCTGTACAGTGCGCATGTCCAGGGTCTGGAATAACCTCCCCCCAGAGGTGGTGCAAGCACTTTCTCTGGACTCTTTCAAAAAATAGGTGGTTATATTTTTGCTGGGGTCACATGATCCCAGCTGACTTCTTGCTTATGGCAGGCAGTGGGGCTGGACACTATGATCTCATGAGGTTCCTTCCAGCCCTTAATGTTTGTAAAATCTATGAAATCTTGCAACTCACTTTTAGGTTGCAACTCATGGGTTGAGAAATGCTGCTCTAACCAACAGCCTATTGAAAAGACTTCATGGGACCCCCTTTACCTGTCCTGCTGAAGCTGAGTCTCCATGAAGCCAAGAATGCAAGGATCATGGTGACAAAGATCATAAGGGCTAAAATTGGACGCAAAGTAGTCCGACTGTAGCCTAATGATCAGGACACTCACCCGGGATGTTAGTGGGGGGAGACCCATTCCCATGATTATTCATGTATTTGACATTAGCTAAAGAAAACCAGACAGCAGCTTCAAAGCAGGGACCCTGAAAGAGCGAATTAAGATTAAAGGTTTTTATAGTTCAGAAGGCAAACCATGAACTGCACAAAAGGACCCTGTGCAGATCCTACAAGACCTGATACCTGCCTAAAAAAGCCCCATTGTGGTGAGAAAATTGAGAGGGGGAAAATACACACAGAGTTTATTATTATTTTTTGTGGAGATCTTTGTTTTCATTGTGCTGTAAAGTCAATGTCAACATCAGTTAAAAAAAAACAACCCATAAAAAAACTACATGTACTTTCCCTATTACAAGCCCTTAAGGAATTAAACTGTAGCATCACAGACATCCCAACAGCTGGAGTTCTGCTTGCGCTAGCTCCAGAGGTTAGATGATTGAACTGCAGAGCTTACCTCTGGCAGAAAGATTAGCCAAAAGATCTGCATCTTGAATGCAGGCCTAGAAACCCTAAGCCAGTGTTCAGACCCCAGAGGCTTAAAACACATGGGCCCTGTGGCTTGGGCCCAAATACAGCAATCTGGTGAGCGTGTAGATAAGGGCAGTTTATCTAGATCTGTGACAGATAACTTCATCTGTAACTCATTTGAAAAGCAGCAGCCACTTTGCTATGATTCCCTAATATTCAGCCTTCTCCTTGGCAATCCCCAGAAATATTGAAAAGGTCTGATGATGTTTAGCTGCTAAATCTAGTCTGAATTTCATTGAGCTCAACAAGTTAGAGATATGGGGGGCTGAACTTCCACATTGTCTGCGGTTATGTTTTCATGGGCAAAAAGCTTTAAATTAATTGCAAACGTTCCCAGTATTAGACCTTGTCATACCTCTTTGGCTTGAGAAGATGAGATCACACCTGTATCCTATTAAAACACTTGCAAAATTCCCTTTTAATCCATTGTAGCAGGCTTTGGCCCTATGATTTGAAGAGATCTATCTACAAGGCTTTGCTGGTCACATTTCCTGAATCATTAACAGCTTTGTAATATGCACACCCAATATCTGGCTTGCTTAAGAAAGAACTAAACAGTAGGGACACCCTGTATCTGCAAACTGTATGCTGTAACTGGGACTTAAAGGAAACAGGCTTCTGAGTATTAAAGGCGGGGGAGGGGAGAAGTCTATGTGTGTGGGTGGCACTCCTCAGTGAAGTTACCCCTTACCTCAATTACTCAAAGTCATACCCTTGCGACAGTGACCAAGAAAGGTCTCATCAATCAGCAGCATTTGTACTCATCACTTCTTCAGTACCTGTTCTCTTCAACCGTTTGTCAGACAAAACTTCACACCCCTCGCTGCCATGCTGCTGGGCTCTCTCTCCTGCTTCAGGTTCAGCCACTTTTCCACCAACACACAGGCTCACTTTCTCCTGACCTGGATTGCATGCTTCCATCTCATCTGACAAGCAGTAGCCTCACTATGCTAGAGCAGTGGTTCTCAACCTTTTTTTGTTCCAGGACCTGTATGTAAACATCAATGGCTGGGCCCTACCCAGTGCCCTCACTCCTGACCTGCTGCCCCCTGCCACCCAGTGTGGGGCAGGGGGTGGGTTTGTGGGGCATGGGGGTCCCAAGCAGCCCCTCACAGGTTGGCACTCTGTCAGCCCATAAGGGAAAAGTCAAAGTATCCCACGCATTTCTCCTTTAAAGAAGAATCCATTTTTAAACTTTGTCTGTGACCTTTTCATATATTCATGTGACCCACTTTTGGGTCATGACCCACGGGTTGAGAAATGCTGTCCAAGAGCATCTGTAAGGGGAAGAGACCTATTCAATGGTTCCTTCATGTCCAGTCTTTTCCTTAGAGATCCCTCATGTGAATGCAGAACAGGTCTCTGATGCTGCTTAGCTGCTGAAAGCACCACTCTCTACTTTAGCTAGTACCAAGTCACCATAAATTAGAAGGGGAGGACAGTGTTGTGTCTAAGATGAAGTCTGCAGTGCTTATATTTACTTATTATTGAATGATTCTTCCTGAAACATTGTGAATTACTTTCACATTTATACCAACCCAGAAGTTAGTTATTTCTGTTTTGTAAGCTTACTGGAGTGGCTGGAAGTCTTTGGAACAGCAGACGACATCTGTTTGAAAAAGAGATCATTTTCTCACCAGGTCCAGACTCCCTGCTTCTAAAATGGCATTCCAAAACATTGCAATGGGAGTTCCAAAATTCTTGAACCTGCATTTTGCTGTCAAGATAGCATCAGGCTTCATTAAGTCCCACTGAATCATTTGTAACCAATATTTAATAGAAAATCTTTACCAGCTTCCACTATCCAACCCCTATAGATTTACCATTTAGCCTTGATTTAAGTCAAATACTTCTTCCTACAGTGCAACCTCCGGTATGTTACCTTATACAAAGAGCAACAATATGCTTCAGTATATATGTGTGTGCATGCATGCATCTTTCATAATAGTTTAAGGTAAAACAATAAAATGAAAAGAACAAAATCAACCTCTCCAAGAGGGCACAATGATAGTCTGTGCTATGTAGGAGACCACAGCTGAATACAAAACAGCAGATGCTTCCAGGAGACTCTTCTATATTTAAAAGGTGCTGTTCAAAGAAAAGAAAGCTACACAGTGACACAGACTGCTATATTGATAGCTCCAGTTTTTCAATCAGATTTATGTTTTTTGACAGCTCTACCTTGGTAAATGGGCTCAAGCACTGGGCTCCTAGGAAGCAGCTATCACCTGCCATATTATGCAGGCAGAAATGAAATGTAAGTAGTTTAAAAATATTTGCCGTCTAGAAATATCTGGTTAGTGGTTGGAGAATTAGCTTTGGACTACTCAGCAATAAAATGTTAGTGACAACTTTGCTCATTCCAAAATTGAGTCTTTGCAGGGATGTGAATATTGGGTTTGATTTCCTATGAGAAATGGGCTTTTACTATGCATATATATTTTCTTTTTAGTGCTCAGATGCTACAGAAAACATTAACATGGATTGGATAGGTTAGGATTTTTAAAACTCCTGCTTCTTTTCTTAGATGAAACCTACAAGGATATGGACAGAAAATGTTAACAAATAAGGGTGGTTGGACAAGAATTGACTTGGTGGTTTTGTAACTCAGTAATTTTATAACTTACACAAGGTTCTGATTTGTTTTGTGTGTCAGGAAGGGCATTGTTCTTTCACTTCAAGGGTGTTTGCTTCACCTACAATAAATGGTAAAAGCTAGAACCTGTCATTATAGCATAGACTGAAGATAAGGTATACAAGACTAAGAATTTTAGAGGGAGGGAACCAAGTGTTTCAGCTGCCTGTGGAGGGTTTGGGATTGAGAGTATGACTGGGGGTAGAAAGGTAAGAAAGATTTATTGACTTAAAAACACAACTACACATAGTAACAAAACAAACAATGACAGGCAAAAGCAATTCATGTTGGCAAGTTATCGGCAGTCTCCTCTGATGCTTGATACATAGCAAGCTTCTCTGTTTATAAAGTTTAGTGAAGTCAGGCATCTATGAACAACATTGCCTGAGGGGTACTGGAAAGGACCCTGGAGTGTAGTCCTTGGGCTCTTTGAAGTCCACGGGTCTACTGATCTAGGCAACAGCTAACTAATATTTTTTACGGAGCTGTATCTTTTTTTCTGAAAGGTTTCCAGATATTTCAGCTAATTTAAAGTTTTTGAATGGTTCTGATAATGTAAAACTACTTAGATTCCTTTTGCTTGAACTGTCTTTAGACTGACCAATAGCAGTACAAGCTTTGCATTTTTTTGATAAGGTAATTTTGACTACGCCACAGGGCCTTACTACTTCAAGGCCTTCAGCAAGCACCTTTATCACACAGGCACACTTTTCAGCTGTCACACTCTACTCCTTGCTTGCTGAAGCACTATGATACCTACAGCTGAGATGCTAAAGCTACATGTGCTACATTGGGAAATGGGGAGGGATGTATAAATTTAACTTGCATAGCATGAACAGATTTACAACAACAACGATTAAAACACTATTTAGCTGTTGTTACTAGGGCAATGCAAAATACTATGATGTTTAAGATGGCTCTACTTTTAGCTCTTGAGCAACATGAATTGCATAAGTTTAGGCGGTACCATTTTACTATGCTTCTGTACAGGTATGATTCACAAACCATGTAATAACTTTGTTCTAACTTGTAATGCGCTGTCTCACCTGGTGGGTTTTATACCACTGATGTAGAGTGTTGTCAGCCATAGGGATGGGAGGGGGCAGATTTTCTTTTAAGCACAGTGTCTCGAGGGGCTGAACAGGTGCAGAATGTACTATTGGGGGGACAAACTCAGGGGCGTTGAGCTCAATGGGGTTCTCCTTAGGAAGTATGTAACAACAAGTTTTTAAACAAGCAGAGCTACAACAATCACTTTCCCCCCGCACAGTTAACCATTCCAGCCTTCAGGTAGGGAATAAACCCAAGATAATAACTAGTGCTACAGGTGCACTGACAGTTACCACCTTGCCAGTCAACTATTTTGTTTCTTTTACTCAGAGACCAGGATTTTACTTGCTCCGTGGTGGTGGGTTTTTTCCAGTATGGATGCAGCTGGACCATGTGAAGGCCATCTGAACATATTTCCAGGGGATGGTCTTCAGGGTTAGGCTACTCTCTGAGGTCTTTAGGAGCAAGTTCATTAATATCTGGGTAATAAGAAGGATAATAGACACACCCTACCCAGGAAACACAATAAGGCATTAATAAAAAGAGTGCATTCATAACAGTTTACCACTTCATGGTGCCAATCAATTTAGACTGGTGACAGAGCAGGATTCGTTTTTCGTGGCAGGCTCAATTAGAAATGGTTATGGTTGCACTTGTGGACAGATTTAATCCGTAGGAACAAGGCAATAAGAAGCTTGGCTCTCGTTAGATAAATTTGACTTAAATATTCACTATGTATTATGCATATTTTTTGCTAATAGTGTCCCCTCTCATAAAGCTCTTTGACGATGCTTCATTACTACTCGATCTCCTGCCTGGAGCTTTCCTGGGTCACCACGCCTAGTTCACTCTACTGCCCGGCTCCCAGGGACTGCCCAATTCAAAGGACTGTTGCATGGGGCTACCTCCCGTATGGGGTCAGTTATTGGCTCAGTTGATAGCTCGATTCAGGTGCAAGTCTCAGTGTTTAAGAGCCGGGTCAGCGGCTACCCGCAAATTGCATTTGAGGATGTCATTGGCTTGTTTTAATAATTTATTAAACCGTGGATGATATGGGCTGTCATATGTCAAGAACATGTTATGTTTCATGGTTTAGTCATACACAAGATGATTGCGGAAGCGAAGGCTATTATTGTTTTGTAGTTTTATAGGTGGTGGTTACACAGCTAGTAGAGTTTCCAGTATTGCACAAGTGTCCTGGGCTATAGTTCTTGCTAAGGCACAGGTGAACATTATTTTTGTGGCAACTTTTACAGCTAAAAACATATAGCATCACAACATGTCTTTGCTTTTAATGGATTTTATCCATTCAGGCTTATAACTTCGGATGCTTTCTGTTAGGCTGGTAGTGATGGGATGGCAGTCATCAAGGGATTAGTATTAGTATTCAGAGCTTAAAAGTTAATAGTCAATTGCTACCCTCTATTTGGCTTGTGCACTGGCTACATTGGATTGTTATACGGAGAGTGGGTTTGAATAGTAGTCTCATCTTTTAACTCCTGGCTTATAATACACTGACTAGGTTGAGTGGCCTCAGGGGGGAGGATGATATTGGAGTCTGTGTACTCTTTTCATGAGGGGCAATGTTAGCAGGATCATGCCACTTCGAGTTACAGCTGTTATAGGTGTTTTTTCTGTTTTCGGTGAGGCATTGAACACTTAAACTGCCAATTTTCTTGTTTAAGGGCAAACTGCTTTCTTCTTAGTACATTAAGTTTTAGTAAGCTTGGTTTCCCTTCAAGTATTACTGTGGCTGCTGTTACCTTAGATTTAGGTAACGTGAAGGTAACGACCAGATGTCTCGGTCGTTTGGTGTCTCTGACTTTAATTATTTGATAAGGGGTTTCTTTTTCTCCCTTTCTATTTATGGAATCTAAAATGCAAATCTGGGTACCTGTGTTTAATATCATATCTATTGACTTTTTACTTTTATTTAATTGAATTTGTTCAGGTATCTGAAGTAAGGGTTTAACATTAACTTTAAATACCAGTCCTCGGTCTGTTATTGCCCCCATTGTGGCTTCTTTTTCTGGGGGTTGGGCTGGCTGGACTCCCTAGGCCACGTGATCAGGTGGGGTAAAGGCTGCTGGCCCCGCATGTGCTTGGGAAAATGTTGACAGTTTTGCTCTCAAGACAGAATCTTTTTGGTGATACTGTTGGTGGCACAAAAGGCTCTGCTTTTGGTTTTGCTGTTTTGGTATAGTGTTTAGCCCTCAGCCCACTCAAGACATTGATGGGCAGTCTATTGATTTGCACTTTATTGAAACAGGCAGGTGACAAGTCTTTTTACATTGTGGTTCTGGAGTCTTGGGTCAGTCTTTTCCCACTCTTCTTAACAATGGGAGGGAGGGGGGTTAGGGAGGTCATCTTTTACTGAGGCCACTACCACGGTCTTGGAAGTTTTTGTCAGCTTGGTAAGCCTTGGCTTCTGGAAAATGGGTAAAAGCTGCACTAATTGCTGGATCACATCTTTTACCAGGTGATTCACTGCCTCTGGCTTCAAGGTCAGTAAGGTTGAGGTGCACTCTGTTGGTGCTTGTTGGCAAAACCTCCACAGTGGTGCTGTCACGACTTTTGCAGCTGGTGTGTGAGTTTAAACTGCTGCATGAATAATATTACTATAAGTGGCTGCAGTGGCTTGGGGCGCAACAGAAAACAAAGTAATATTTTCATCACTTTCTCCAAACTGATTTAACTGGAGCTCAGGGCACAGAATGATTTTTGCAGCTTCTGCTCTATTCACTGAAATTGCAAATGCTTTTTTACTATACATTTGAACTAGCCAGTCTATTACTGGCTTTTCTGGTTTGAATTCATGCTGCTTTTGAATATTTTTCATTTCTGCATGGGTAAAGGAATGTAGCTCTGTTCGGGGATTCTCTCTTTGTCTTGAATGAGTTATTGCTCTGGGAAAAACTTGGTTGAGTTTCTCCCTGGGGCGGGGAAGGCTTGGCTAGGTTCCTTCCTCTGGGCAGGAACATACGGGGGTGTTTTAGCACCAGGCTCATCATAAATCTCCTCCTCTCTATTGATTTTATCTCTTTGATTTTCCCAGAGCTTAACTTCTGGTTTATCTCTATACAGACACTTGTGGAAGGATTGCTTCACAGCCTGCCCTAACTTCACTCTCTTCTGGAGTGGAGCAGCCACACGCAGGATCATCATTTTTTTGGTCTTCTGTTTTAATGTTTCCAAGCAGCTCTACATAGCTCGCACAGCCTTGCACACCTCGCTGTTCGAATTTCTCATGTCTTTTAACTCCTTACTCAGTTGGGTGACCTCTTCCCGGAGCTGGGCATTCTCTTCTGCCCCTAACCACAGGCATGTTGCCAGCGCTATGACAGGCACCCCTTCTTAGGCTTACCCTGGGCAGCAGTAGCAAACCTAGCCCAATGATTGGGTACAGTTTCTTGGTCACTCCAGGCAGGTCTCAACCCATCATTATCCCACCTGGGATTCTTCATCCCCATCACTTCCTTAAGCAAAGCCACTAACGGGGCCCATGCAACTCCCTTCATTCCGACCTTTCTCTCCAGACCAGAGCCTCTCAATCCTGGTTGTGATGCCAATTTATGTTCCAGCTGCCTGTGGAGGGTTCAGGATTGAGAGTATGGTTGGGGGTAGAAAGGTAAGAAAGATTTATTTACTTAACAAAAACACAACTATGTGTAGTAACAAAACAAACAATAACAGATAAAAACAATTCGCGTTGGCAACTTATCGGCAGTCCCCTCTGATGCCTGATACATGGCAAGCTTCTCTTTTTATAAAGTTTAGCAAAGTTAGGCGTCCCTGAACAACGTTGTCCGAGGGGTACTGGGAAGGACCCTGGAATGCAGTCCTTGGGCTCTTCAAGGTCCACGGGCCCATTGATCCAGGCAAGAGCTAACTAATTTTTTTTACAGAGCTGTATCTTCCTTCTGAATGGTTTCCAGATATTTCAGCTAATTTAAAGTTTTTGAATGGTTCTGATAATGTACAACTACTCAGATTCCTTTTACTTCAACTGTCTTTAGACTGACCAATAGCAGTACAAGCTTTGTATTTTTTTGATAAGGTAATTTTAACTATGCCACACGGCCTTACTACTTCAAGGCTTCGTTAAATTTACTAGGCCTTACTTTATACAAGGCCTCACTACATCTTAAACTTTAATTAGGCTTTTAGCAACAACATACAGCTTAATATCTAAACAAATACAGAAAAACACTTGGTATAATCTTAATAGGGCCTTCAGCAAGCACCTTTATCACACAGGCACACTTTTCAGCTGTCACACCAAGAAGAAAAGGTATTTTTGGCAATAAACCTGTTAGGAGGAAGCTGTTTATTTTGTGTCTAGAAACACTTGCTTAGTGAAAAACATTCTCTGTGTTAAGAACTGAAATGCATTACTGTAATTTGAAAGTGGCATTTCTGAGACCTAGTCATTAAGGCCTTGATCCAAAGCCTAGGCTAGGGAGTGGAAAAAAATTCCTATAGGCCACAGTTCAGGGTGGCCCTCCCTGAGGCAAAGTAAAGCCATAAGTCAGAAAGCAGAAGTCAGGGGTCTGGATTAAAGTCAAGAGGAAAGTGGAGGTCAGGAACCCACAATTATGGAATAGAGGGGTCCAGGCAGGAGCCCAGGTCTTCACAGGGAGGAATCTGTTCTGATACGTAGCCTGATGGGCATGGAAAAAGCTTCTGCTTACAAGTAAGCAGCCATACCCATATAGACAACTGAGCCAGCTGGAAGTAGTTATGTACTGGCCAGCCCCAATCAGAAACCAGGGTTACTTGGGGACTATCTCGTAGGGCTGTGGGAAATGGCACCATTCTGTTTCAACTTCCCTTTTGACATTTCAATGGAATAGTGTTTCATTTTGAGTTTCATTTAGTTTCCATACCACTGTTCCATTTCATTTAATCAAAACTGTTACACTGTTTCAATGCTGTTTCAATGGTTCACCTACAGGCTATAATGGGGAAGCACAAAATTGGTTATACCTTTGACATTTATTGCCTGATTCAGATGCAGCTTACCAAGATGGTAGCCCCTTCTGAGGCCATGAAGCCTGTCAAGTTTCAAGGAGATAGGTGCAGGGTGTTCTGGGAAACTGCACTTCAAAGTCTTGAAAGCAAAACTCATGTCACTTGTATGTGTGAAGGCACAGGGGGATAAAAACTACCAAGGTGGTAGTCCTTGCTGGGGCCACAAAGCCTGCCAGCTTTCAAGGAGATAGGTGCAGGGGGTTCAGGGAAACTGCACCTCAGGCTGCTGACAGGCAAAACTCCTGACACGGGTGACTGTGTCTGTGTTAAGGTATGCCCTCACTGGTGCTGGGGCCTTTACACAACAACGCAGTGTGCCCCAATGAGGTCTCCTTCCCTACCACCTCAGTCTGGTCCACCACTTTAGATGACAACAGGTAAAGAATGACATAGTGAGCAGTATGCACTAGCACAGTAGCACCAGCAGCATCTTAGGCAGCCAAACTATGACAGAACCTTTCTTTCATGTCCTGCAGGAGCTGCTTCTTCAGTATGCATATTAAGGCGCAGCCTCATTCTGTGTGTGTGTGTGTGTGTGTGTGTGTGTCTCCTCCCTTACAGCCTCATTCTGGTCCACCACTTTAGATGACAGCAAGTAAAATAGATTCATAGATGTAGGGTCAAAAGGGACCTTGTAGATCTTCTAGTCCGACCCCCTGCTGTGGGCAGGAGAGAAAACTGGGCTCAAATGACCCCAGCCAGGTAACCATCGAGCCTCCTCTTAAAGACCGCCTAGAGTAGGAGCCATCACCATTTCCTTTGGAAGTTGATTCCAGATCCTAGCTACCCTGACTGTGAAGTAGTGCCTTCTAATGTCCAGTTTAAACCTACTCTCTAGGAACTTACGGCCATTATTTCTTGTTACTCTGGGAGGCGCTCAGGGGAACAAGGCCTCTCCCAAACCTCACTGGTCCGCTCTGGTAAGTTTATAGATGGCCACCAGGTCCCCTCTCAGCCTTCTCTTGTGAAGGATGAACAGGTTAAGGTCCCGTAGCCTCTTCTCATAGGGTCTGCCCTGCTGTCCCTGGATCATACAAGTGGCTCTCCTTTCGACCCTCTCAATGCTGTCCACATCCCTCCTGAAGTGTGGTGCCCAGAACTGGATGCAGTACTCTAGCTGTGGCCTGATCAGTGTAGCATAGAGGGGGAGGATCACCTCCTTGGCCCTGCTTGTGATGCATCTGTGGATACAGGACAAAGTACAGTTAGCCCTAGTGGCTGTGTTCTCGTATTGTCAGCCCATGTTCATCTTGGAGTCAATAATGACTCCAAGATTTCTTTCTGCCACTGCTTTTGAGAAGGGAATTCCCCAGCCTATCGGTATGCTGCTGGTCTCTACTGCCCAAGTGCAGCATCCTGCACTTGTTGGTATTGAATCCCATCCTATTTTAATTTGCCCACCCCTGTAAGCTGTCCAGGTCCTGCTGTAATCTACTGTTCCCTTCTGGTGTGCCCACCTCACCCCAAATCTTGGTGTCATCTGTGAATTTAAACAGGCTGCTCTTCATCCCATCGTCCAAGTCGCTAATAAAAAAATTGAACAGTGGGGGCCCAAGGACCGAGCCCTGGGGGACCTCACTGCCCACTTCCCTCCAGGCCGAAAATGACCTATCCACCACCACTCTCTGAGTGCGACCCCTCAGCCAACTTGCAATCTATCTGACTGTAGGCATCAATGCCACAGTCACCTAGCATTTTAATGAAAATGGGGTGGGAGATGGTGTCAAAGGCCTTCCTAAAGTCCAGAAAGACTACATCCACTGTGACACCTGCATTCAGTGATTTTGTGACCTGATCATAGAAGGCAATCAGGTTGGTCTGACAGGACCTGCCCCTAATGAAACCATGCTGGTAACCCTTAAGCATCATTCCTGCTGCTGGCCCATCACAGATGTGCTCCTTGATAATCTTCTCAAAGAACTTCCCCATGATTGAAGTAAGACTAACAGGCCTATAATTGCCTGGGTCTTCCCTCTTCCTTTTTATAAAGATGGGGACCACATTGGCCCTCTTCCCTACTCCTCTTTGGTGATAGCCCCTCCCTTCCACTGGGTGTACACCTCCTTTTTGGCAATCAGGCATTCACAAATGCCCTTGGTAAGCCAGGGGGGCTTTTGGGCACTCTTGCCCCCTTTGCTTCTTGTTGGGATTGTCACCCCTTGGGCTCTGAGTATCGTCTCCTTAAGGAACGACTACTAATCTTGGGCACCCAGTTCCCCTATACTCCAGGACCCTAGTGCCTCCCTCACTAGTCACCTCAGCTCATTGAAGTTGGCCTTTTTAAAGTCTAAGACTACTGCCTTGCTGCAGGCCCTTGACACCCTGTGCTGGATGATGAATTCCAGCAAGTGATGACTGCTATCGCCCAGGTGGTTGAGGACCTGGAGTCCCCTCACCAGGTCATTGCCTGTGGCCAGGACCAAGTCCAGCAGGGCATTCCCCCGGTATGACTGTGCACCTCTTGAGTTAAATAGAGGTCCTGTATCTCAGCCAGGAACCTCTGTTAGCAATCCGACCTGGCTGATTGCTCCTCCCAGCAGATGTCCGGGTAATTTAGATCACCCATGACAACTATATCCCTTGCCTTATGTGCCTCTGCAAGCTGACCCGAGAATTCGTGGTCCAGCTCTTCCCCTTGGTTGGGAAGTTTGTAGTAGACCCCCACTGTTAAGTCCCTTTCCCCGTGACCCCTCTGTATCCTGACCCAGAGCACTTCAGCCTGCCCCTCCTCTGACCCCATCCTGCTGGTTGAGGATGTGTATTGCTCTTTGATGTAAAGCACCACACTCCTGCCTTTCCTTCCTGTTTTATTTCACTTGCAAAGCCTATAACCCTTAATGTTGACCGCCCAGTCATGGGATGAATCCCACCAGGTTTCTGTGAACCCTACTATGTCTGGGTTTGAACGAGGTGTCCAGAGGGCAAGTTCCTCCTGCTTATTCCCCATACTATGAGCATTGGTATAGAGGCACTTAGGGCCTTGAATTGATGCATATGCCACCCCCCCCCCCCGATTTTCAAGACTATCTGGACCTCTGCTTCTTACCTGGGTACTCCTTGTGTATGTCATCTGTCTTGGTTGGGAGGTGTCCTCATGTCTTCCTGTGACCCTATCCCCCGATGAAGCTACTTTAAAGTGCACTGCATGAGATCAGACAACCTGGTAGAGAAGACATGCTTGCCTTTAGGAGAGAGGTGTAGCCCATTACACCCAAGCAAGTCCCCTGCACGAAAGTGTAGGCTGTTATCCAGGAACCCAAGGCCTGCCTGGCGGCACCAGCTCTGTAACTGCTGGTTGACCTACCAGTGCAGGCCTTGTGCTGCTGTCCATGCCTACTCACCAGAAGAATCGAGGAGAATACCACCTGTGCCCCCATCTCCTTGAGCTTGTCCCCCAGGGCCTCAAAGTCCTCCATAATGCAGTCTGGGTTGCCACTGGCCACATCATTTGTTCCCACGTGGATGAGAACCATGGGATACTGGTCTGAGGGTTGAATGTAGGCCGGGATGTTCTCTGTGATGTCCTGAATCCGAGCCCCAGGCATGAAGCAGATTTCTCATGCCATGGGGTCGGGTTGGCAGATGGGACCCTCCACTCCCCTTAGGACAGAGTCCCCAATGATGAGGACCCAGTGTTTCCTTCTCCTGATATTCCCTCTCTGTGCCATCTGTGCTGTACGTGGAATGGTATCATCCCCACTGGAGGCATCCCCTTCATCCTTCTCTGTCACAGTTGCTAGAGCCTCGTACCTGTTCCTCAGTTGTATCTGGGAAGCCTCCACCATGCTAGCCTGAGCAGCCCTGGATCTGGTGGATACTTTCTGCCACTCCTGTGTTGAACTTGTCTCCTGGGGGGACCGTACTCTGGATGACTGGTCCTGCAGTGAACAGAAATATGAGTGTCACAGATCCCAGAGGTGCCCTGCTCCTAGAGAGGGGAAACTGCTAGGGAAAGAGCCCTAGCAGGGAATAAGGAGCCCATCTGTGGATTGCCAGGGCAACCAGGAGGTCAACTGACTGAAAGGGGCAGGGCCTGGCTCCTATATAAAGCACAGACAGGAGGCCAGAGGCAGTTCCCTGCCAGCAGCCAGAGATGCAAGAGCTCCCTAAGCCAGGGTGTAGGAAGAAGCCTGACTGCAGGTACAGCTTATAGCAGCTCTAAGACGCTTGAGCAATGTTGTTATAGCCAGATGGCTTATGTTTAGGTTATAGCCAAGAGGCTCAAGTTTCTGTTTCATTTTGTTGTTACACCGGTGGTTTGGGTGAGGTTATTAGGGGTTGGAGGAGGCCTCAAAGGGAAATCCACAGTAGTGTGGGGACCCCAGCACCAATAAGGGCGCAGCATATGGGGTACATAGACCCTACCCCAGAGAGGAGCATTTGAAGAGCCCCAGTGCGGGCGTGGTGAGCCCCAAATAGGGGCAACCTTGCTGGGAAGCCCAAGTTAGGCATGTTGAGCCCCAGAAAGGGGGCAGCATTGTTAAGGAGCCCCAGTGTGAGCACAGAGAGCCCCAGATAGGGGGCAGCCTTACAGAAAAGCCCAAGTGTGGGTACGGTGAGCCCCAGATAGGGGCAGCATTATTAAGGAGCTCCACTGTGGGCATGGAGAGCCCCAGGAGAGGGCAGCATTCCTTATTGAGAAGCCCCAGTGTGGGCAAGGAGAGCCTCAGGAGAGGGCAGCATTATTGGGAAGCCCCAGGGCAGGTGTGGTAAGCCCCAGGAAAGGGCATAGCATCACTGAGAAGGCCCCAAAGTGGGGGCAGCATTGTAGATAAAGCCCTGGAGAAGAGGGCACAGAGTGAGATACGGCCAGGGAGAACCCTAGCACCGGAGGGAGTGCATCCAAGGAAGGAAGGCCCAGAGAGAACAGGAAGGGGCCAAAATAGTGATAGACCTGAGTAAACATTGGCAAGGTGTGGACTGAGGTGTAGGGGAGGAAACGGAGCTGCAGATAGTACCCTCTGGCAGTGGGGCAGTACAAGGGCAGCCTCTTGCTAATTAACACCAGTTAATCAATTAAGAACAAGGCATTGAAGATGAGTAGGTGGGCGGTTGCCCCAGGAACAGGTGTGTGGGCCACATTTGGATCGGCCAAGAGTGGCCACCTGTAACAATGAGTCAATTTCATTCTCTGCAGCCCTGATACTCCACAGCCTGCTCACCTCAGCCTGGAGCTCCCATACCTGCTCCTCCAGAGCCCTAAGTTGGGCCCCCCACTGGCTGCTGAGGCCCCACCAAGCCTCCCCCACAGATGGGGGGCAAGGGGCTGCTGACCCTACCAGGAGCTCTGTCTGGGTGAAGGCCTCAGAAGAGCCCACAGCAGATGGCACTGCTGGGGTGGGGCTCCTAGCAGATGAGCTCCGCATCTGCACCATGTCCGCGGAGCTGAGTCTACTACTTTCACTTGTTGGGGGCTGCTACTGTGTGCCCGTCTTATGTGAACAGTGGCGCAAACGTTGACTTAGTGAGCAGTAACACCAGTAGTATCTCAGGCAGCCAAACTGTGACAGAGCCTTTCCTTTTATAAAATAATTGAATGGAAGAAGTACAGATATTGAGTTAGATATATAAATAATGTGTTACTTGTGGTGTGTGATGAATTATGTTGTGTTTTTATGTTTATACGTTTATTATTAAAAAACCCAAACTGAATAGTTAGAGAAATATATCTTAGCAAGGTTTCAGGTTGAAAAGTCCTTTGTCAGGCTGAGGAAGCACCTGCAGTTGATTTGTCTGTGTGCTATTCCTAGATGGAAGGAATAGTCAGCCTCTGGCTTCTTTACACGCAATGCAGGCAAGAAAGAAAGTCAGTGAAAATGGAAATGAAGACGTCGGGGGATGAGGGATAGGCCTGGATGGGCGGGGTAGGGAGATGTAGCAGTGCAGGTAAAAGTGCAGAGGTATCTGGGGAGTCAGATATCCAGGAAGTTGTAGTATATCAGAATTTCACTGTCTTTATTGAGTCTACAAGTTTCTGTACCTACTATCTAGGAGGCTGATGAACTGAAATTCATAGACCTGGCTCTGAAAAGTGGTTTGAAAATTCAAAGGAGCACTGAAACTTGCTAACCGAACCGCATCACCAGAACTGAAGCCAACTTCCTACAGCTCAAAACACAAAACCTGTCAGCCCCTTCCAGTATCCTCACAAACTGCATACCAGAATCTATCAAAGATAATGATACCCAACTACCTGTGGGGGCACATTTCTCACAAAAACCCCACACTGTCTCTAGTCTCTCAGGCTTGATCCTGAGAGGGAATTTACAAACCACGTTTCACAGCTGGGCCTATGAACTTCACTTATCATAGTATCATAGTACCTAGGGTCAGAAGGGGCCTAGAGCAGGCCATCTAGTCTGACCCCCTGCCAATGGCAGGAAACGAGTGCCAGGGTCACA
>JAGPOW010000797.1:25858583-25884771 GCA_030014935.1 Caiman crocodilus | reverse complement strand
CTGAGGCTGAACAGGTTCAGGTCCCTCAGACACTCCTCATAAGGCCTATCCTGCTGCCCACATATCAGTCTAGTGGCCCTCCTCTGGACCCTCTCGAGGTCGTCCACATCCTTCTTGAAGTGCGGCGCCCAGAACTGGACACAGTACTCCATCTGCGGCCTGACCAGCGCCGCATAAAGGGGGAGGATCACTGCCTTGGACTGACTCGAAATGCATCGTTGAATGCACGCTAGGGTCCGGTTGGCCCTCCCAACCACCGTCTGACATTGGCGGCTCATGTTCATGAGCTGCCAATCCAACAGCACAGTCCTGTGCTGTGCCCCTGTGCTAGGTGTTGCTGGCAGCTGCCCAGGGCTGGAAACAGTAGAACAGCCATGCAAGGGTCCAGAAAACTGGTTCAGGACCCATGATGGCCTCCTTCTCCCCATTTAGGTCTCCCACCACCCATGCGCACATGCCTGTGTCCTCCACCTGGGGCCCCAACTGGAGCCAGGAGGAGGTTGGCGACCTTGGGGCATTCTGGGCAACACAGAGGTAATGCACCAATTTGAACGGGGTGGGTGCTCGAATATCCATATTTATAAGGCTTTGTCAAGTGGGATGCAGGAGCACGGGCATTCCCAATCTGTGTGGCAGTGCTGCATGAAGGTCAAGGCCTTGTGGGCACAGTGGGTGGCCATGACTAACCACAACTGTTGATTTATTCATGGCTGCCTTTTTGCGGCAGCTTAATGCAACGCCTGCATTTTGGTGTGCTGGGACCCAGGTCGAGGACATGCCATTTTTACCAGCATGGGCAGCTTGCCTGAGCCTGTGCCCCACTCTGACCCCTCCAGTGACACATCACTGAAGGAGGGACCTGTAGTGTTCAGCATCCTGTCCTGTTCAGCTCTGTGGCTGTGCAGTCTACCAGCAGCTTGGGGAACTCTGGCCAGCACCTGCCTCAACAGCTGCATAGCTCCAGACTCTACCATAAGAAATTTCAGGCCATATCACTGCTGGCCATTAGCAGCACCAGATCCACCCTGGGGGGTGGGTCCCCAGCTGGGCACCTACACCCCGCGCACCATGGGTCCAGGACACTGGGTGCAGATGGATGCCATCGCCGTTGGGGAGGACTGCACCAAGCCACCAGCTTCTCCAGCCCCAGACACATGGCAAGCCCTGCACTGTGGGGAGGGCCCTCCCCTTCCCAGTCTTGGCCCCTGCCCCTGCCCTCCCTCCCTACCTGCCTGGCCTTCCCACCCTCTCCTGGCTCTGGGTTCTCCCCACAGCATGCAGGGAGGCTGGACACAGTGCCAAACTTTATTAAGTAACCCATGTCCCCACAGCTAGGTTGGCACAGGCCTCTCACATCCCAAAGAACATGTCAATTCCAGCAAAGATGTCCTCCTCGACTGCTGGGGGTAGGGACATATAGCACTGCCACAGTAACGCTTCAGGTGGTCATGGAGGGCTCCATGCTGACCAATGTCTGGCCAATGGCTGTTTCACCTTGCCTGGCTCCCCCATGACCACCCACTGCCTGCCCACCTGCAGCGCACCCACCCACAGCCATTGCCACTGCCACTGTGCAGCTGCTGCTGCCAGGGATGCCAATGAGAGGCTCCATGAGGCCACTGCTGGGGCTGCCATTGCCCCTCTGGGCCTCCAGCCTTGCTATCTCTGAGCCCACTGTGGCAGCACCAAACTGGTCGCAGCACCTTGTCCAGCAGACCTGGGATGATGAGCAGTGGGTAAATGCCTTCTGGCTGACCTGGGCCACCTTCTGGGACCTGGTTCAGCAGCTCTGGATCCACTTGGATATATATAGGACAATAGCATGTGCCTGGCCCTCCCCACCAACATCTGTCTGTCAGTGTTACTGCTGAAGCTGGCCATGCCCACCAGCCTCCAGTATGTAGGCCACCTGTTTGGTGTGGGCAAGGCCACTGTCAGGGGGGTGTCTTGGACCTTTACAAGGTCTGCCAGAATAGCCTGGCAGGCCGGATTCAGCCCATGGCCTGTATTTTTCCTGCCCCTGTGATACAGTGTCAAAGGCCTTGGAAGCAGTTCAAAGATTTGTGGGGGAGAGAGGGGGAGGAGGGGTGTTGAGACTAACAGGCCTTGAGATAGCTATGGTACACGCATGGTCCAGGCAATTTGGTGCCACAGCATTGCAAAGGCTATGCAAAAGGCAAACAATTACAGCCTATGCAGGCTTCAGCCCCTACAAAGCCAGAGACTTCTTGGGGCTGAACTACTTCCACTGTTATTTCCACCTCTGAACCCACATACATACACACACCTCTGGACTGGTAACTTGGAGTTGGGGGAAAGCCACATCCCAGGCCAGGCACCATTTTGGACACATGGACTGAGAGAGAAGGATCCAGCTGGCTTGCAGCCCCTTCAGAGCAGGTACCCTTTAGCACTGATAGAGGTGGGGTCAGGGATGCTTACATAATTTTCCTGCTGTGGTTCATTTGAGGGGTGAAGAGGCCTGCCTTGGAAAGTGGGATTTGAGAGCATGAGGGGGGAAATGGGAAGAAGGTTTCTATACTTAGAAGTGAACGGGGATTGGGAAGCACAGTTGGGATGTGCTGGAGGGTTTGCTCTCCTTGGGTGAAAAGCAGGGAAGCGGGAGTAGGGCAGGGTAAAGTTTTAAAATTCTGGGGTGTTGTTTGGAGCATCTGGTTTTTTTCATTTTTTCTGGGTTGCTTTGTCTTTTATGGTTAGTTGCCCCAAGACTTTTTGGGGAGGGTGACATACAACGACAACCACAATATACTTTGGCAATGATAGAGACCTTGAAAGACAATGAAGTCACAGGGTTGGTTGCAAAAGCAACTACACTTTCAGTGGAAAGAGGAGACTTGGAGGCTGATTTGAAATATAGGTCACAGAAAGGAAATAAAAACTGGCACCTCTGAAAGTTTCAGGTTCATGCTGTGGAGAGACATATCCTCACTCAGTTGTTTGTACCTCTGATTAATAAAGCTAGTTGCTGGAGACAAAGACATCTGTTGAAATAATGTAGGTTATTTCAAAAGAATTACTTAGAGGAATGAGATTCTCTAACTAACTAGAGAAATGAGGCCCAGGTCAGAAAAAGTAAAACTGTAATATACTTTAAATGAGGATCATAAGGAATATGGTTTCAATTTAAATTCAGATGCTGATGACATGGTGGTATTTATTATGAAGTGGGCTCATTTATACAATTAAGCTCAAGGAAACAGGTTTTTAGGATACCACTGTAGGCTGAGAGGGGGGAAAATACATTTTTTTAACAATGTAGTTAAGTGATTTTCCCAAAATCTAATCAGCCAATCTGCCTCTGAATTTAACATTGAGTTTAAGTGGGTCATGCAACCATAGATAAAGCAATAAAGCAACTATATAAATAGTTCCAGTTATCAGTGTGAGAGTCCCTCATTTACAAACTACATCCAGGTTTACTACATTTTTGGGTTAATTTTCCAACCATGTCTGGCTGCAGCTGCTTCCAACTGACAAATGTCTTCAGCATTCACAATATTCTATCTTAAAAGTGTAGTAACCACCCAGTCACCACATAACATTTGTGCTCCATGGGGCATTTGCCTCTTCTATACTTTTAAAATAATGTTTTTCAGATCTGCTGCTCTACCACTGAAACCAATGGCAAAATTTTACATTGGATTCAGTGTTAGGGGTAGGTTAGATCCTTACCCCTGGGGAGGCCTCTGATTCTGTATTCTATTAGGAAGATGTTATCCAGTCATCAATCAAATTAATTCTGTAAGGTAACATTGTATAGTTTTTCACAATGTATAGTTGTTCATTTTGTTATGTTACTAAATTGGTTTAATTCTTAGCTGTTGTTTAAATTGCTGATTGTACATGTTAGCTTCCACTGTAAAACATAAACTTCAATGTAATCTTCTGTTTCAGACTTCCACACTTTTCTCTGAGTGTCTGAACAAAGCACCTTGCTATATTATCTGACATTTAATAGCCAGATGTTGGTTGAGGAGGATCTGAAGTTCTTCAGAAACAAACTGCAGACATTTATACAAAATGAGCTTTTAGATAAAACATATATGGCAAACACAATTTACAATGCCTCAATAGCAGCCAAAGTGTTTTAGCAGAAACATTTGCAAGTATAACTCTGGGAGAGCTGGAATAAGCATCATCTACAAGTAAGTGCATCTGCTTATTCTTCTCTGCAAAATCAGTATGTACTCTCTGAACTCACGCTTGACTTGAGAAATGTGGTGTGGCTCAGTGGCTACTACAGTATTCTCATTAGTCGGGATCTACCAAATTCATCGGAGGAGCGGGCTGCGCAGCAGCTCCTTTAATCTTGAAGGTTTCCCCTTTGTGGCCCCCTACTGCTGATTGGTAGAGGGACCCCACTGCTTGCTCCTGATTGGCAGGGAGGCAAAACCTGCAGTTTTACATATGGTGCTGGTTTTGCTGCTCGCTGCTGATTGGGTATAGGGCCCTGGTAGCCTTGCTGTTTGTTGCTGACTGGCCAGGAGGCAAAAACAGCACCATATTTAAAACTGCGGTTTTTGCCTCCCCGCTGATCAGGAGTGAGCAGTGGGTGGTGGGGGAGGCATGGGGGGGAGGAGGGGCATAGCGAATCCTGCAAAATTGGCAGGAATGCCCCCCCCCGGCTCACTGCTTACTCCTGATCAGCAAGGAGCTGAAAACCGCTGTTTTAAATATGGTGCTGTTTTGTCTCTCGGCCAGTCAGCAACAAACGGCAGGGCTGCCAGGGCCCCTTAGCTAATCATTGGTGAATGGCAAAAATGACACCATATTTAAAACTGTGGTTTTTGCCTCCCTGCCGATCAGGAACAAGTGGCAAACAGTGGGGCTCCTCTGCCAATCAGTATCTGTGTGTGTGGGGGGGGATGCACAGGGGAACCTTCAAGATTAAAGGAGCCACTGCCCAGCCCACTCCCACCGTGAATTTGGTAGGTCCCTACACATTAGATAATTTTCTTTTCAGCATCTTGGCCTAAGTCTGGCAACTAGAAATAAGTTCTAGGTAAGCACCATTTTTCATTCCTTTACTAATGTTTGTGATATTGAGTCAATATCCTAGCATATAAGTTTTACAAAACAGCCAGCCTTTTAACCTCTGGGAAACTATTCTCAGAAATCAGCTTTGATGGAGGGAACTGGCTGGATAATATGGAAACTTTTCAAACCTAAATAGCTCTTTTCAATGTGTTCACTGTCTTAACTATTTCTAGTCTCTGATTCTGAACACCTTCTGTTAGTATGTTTGGAACAATCAAATGTTGTGAACATCATCTCTCCTGCTGATTTAGCAGATCTTGTGGTTTGAAGTTTGGATACTGATCCCCTTGTCAACAAATCTTTCTACTTTGTCAGTTTTAGGAGCATGTGTGATTAGGACAGCTAAATTACTAAACTGTATAGCTTTGCTTAACTAGTGGGCTGTTCCAGGTTTATGCTGGTGTGACACCATGGGGCCAAAACCTAAATCGAGGTAAATTGATACCCATGGAACAATGTGATTTATACCTGTTAAGGATCTGACCAATTAAATGCAACGGGGAAAAATTGGGAATAGTGTAGAAATGAATCAGGTAACATAAGTGAATTTATTCTGTTTCTCAGCTCCTTTAATCATCTGTCAATAGACTCTTTGAAAATGTAAAGAACAGAGTGAGCCTTCATAAATTTAGGCTGGCACTTTAAGTCCATATAGTTTTCCTGTAGAATCTATCACTAAAACTGTCTTTATCTAAACTAGATTTAAGAAGTTCTTGCCAGATCTGATGGCGGCGTGCTGCTGTCATGAGCACAGACAGGGGACAGAGAGGATTGGGGGGCAGCAATAACCCCTCAAGAAAACCCCGGGCCGAGCTACTTACCCTTGGGAGGGACGGTGGCGTCGGAGCCGGGACCACGGCAGCAGCTGCAGCCGCCATTACAGCCATGCGAGCCGGCATTATGTCGGCTGTTTAAACAGCTGTTCCCGGCAAGGGGAACAGCTGAGCCAATCGTGGCAGCTGCAATGGCCGCTGCAGGGAAGTTTAAAAACCCTAGCAAACCCTGCGGCAGGGGAGAGCCAGGGAAGGAGAGAGGGGACAGGCAGCACGCCGGTGGTGCTGCGGCTTCCCTGGAGCGAACGCCTCAGACAGGCAGCTCTGCCTCAGCTCAACAGCTGAAGCAAGAAACAGGAACCTTGGCAGGGGCGGAAGGAGTGGTCCCCAGGGATTGCCAGGGCCAACAGCAGGATCCTAAGGCAGGCTGACTGAAGGTGACCATCAGCCTAGGTCCATATGGTCAGGAGTATCTACCAGCTGGCAGGCCTGCGAATAGCAGCAAGGTACCATCTCACCAGCAAGTGATCAGTCGGCGAGTGGATGGGATATAGCGGTGGCGGAGCCCCATGGAACAACGGAAACCTCAACCGTGAGTACACACACACTGGGGAAACCCCTCTGGTAGAAGAGCTCCACTGAACCCCTCCTTCGAATCACCCATAACATCAAAGTTGTGGCAAGCGGGATGAGGGGAGGGGCTACCTGGTGAAGAGTGTTACGGGACGTGAGGCCCACCAATGTCATACCAGACATTAAAAACATCACATGCACTGCACTGCCATGAATTTGGCTGCTATGATGTAAGTAAAACTAGAATATAGCTATAGTCACGAGAGTACATTGTGGAGTAATTAATAAATCCTGATGAGTTATTCAACATTTAGTATAAATTGCCTGACTGCCCGCAGTTCTAAAAGATATTAATCTGTCTTATGTTGTGTTACAGGCACGTTGTTTTCTGTGATATAATCATTCTGTTTTCTAATCAACTGAACCAAATTGGTTTTATTCTTTTTTCCTTGCTTTTAAAATAGTCAATAAGTATCTTATATTGTGTTTGCTAGAATACATTGCTTTTAGAACAAAGTATTTCCACTGTATGGTTGGTATCTGCAGACCAGACAAATAGGTATAATGGGGCAAGAAGTATTCAAGCTTTCAAAGTTCGAGCTCCTTCTAATTCTGGCCCCCAACAAACTGTGGCAGTGCATCTTTGGTTGCTTGCCAATTTAAGAGATGAAGCAGGCAGCTGGCAGGTGCCTGATTTAGGATGGCCATTTTAGGACCCAGTTTATACAGGGGGAGGCAGGAGTTTGCTGCTACAGCTCAGGGACATCCTGGAGGTAAGGGCAGGAGATATGAGGGTGGCATGGAGGCTCCTTGGTCCTGGGCATGACCTAAAACTGCACCCTGCCAGGGTAGGGAGGCTTGGTGGGACTGCCTGTGGTGAGGCAGTCTCAACTAAATACCAGAACCACTAACCTCCCTGGTGAAAGGTGGGTGGGGGCACCTTAATCCTGGCCCCCACCATTTGGTGGATAATGGTGAGAGCTGTGGGGGTAGTGTGGCCAGGTAGGCTTATTTGTAGGCATCTGAGTCCAGCAGGGATGTAAAATCCCGGAGGACCCAGAGGAGGTAGTTGGTGGACATGGTGTGAGGCCCCACACAGAGTAGGGCTGAACTGGGAGTAGGCCTGAAGGGCTGTGCATGAGAGGTGGCTGAGTTGGGCTGAATTGGGAGTAGGCCTGAAGACCAGCGCAAGGGCCAGCCCCATGAGTAGCTAGTTGTAAGTATCATGAAGAGACCCCATGGTAGGCTTTGGTGTAGAGTTACATGATGAGCAGTTTTGGGTAACGTTGGCCTAAGGCTATGCCACATAGAGTAGGGGAACTCATGGGAACTAAAGTTGCTGTGTGGTTGTACTAGGGAAAGAGTAGCTAAGTCCAAAAGGCCACAAGCAATTGCTCAAGCGGAGCTAGGGCAGTGGAGTGTGGCCCAGGATGGGTGGTATGCAAGAGGCCCCTGTGAGAGTGGGGAGGAGTGCAAGAGGCCCCCTGTGAGAGGGTGGCTGGAGTGAGTGTAAGAGTGAATGGAACCCCATTATGGACTGAATTTGCCCCAGCCTCAGGCCCGGGGAAGTAATCATAATGTGGGTGCCATCTGTGAGACATGGGCTGCGGTATAGGGAAGGTTTGGAGACATGGATAATATTCCCTGGCATTGGGGCAAGGAATGGTCAGCCTCCCACTTAATAAATCAAGTAAACAACCAGGTCATGGCAGGAGAGGTGGGGCAGACTGCCCTAGGCAGGTAGTCTGACTGCTTTGGGATCTCGCCACAAAGTTGCCCCCTGCCACACAGACATTCAAGTAAAGTTGCAATGGGAACTGATGAGGGATCCCAACAATCATGTTTCCTGTCATGCCACACGAGCGTGGCAGGAGGCACAATTGTGGGATCCTGCATCAGATCCCATCCTGCCATAATGCCAGTGCAGGGGGAGCCCAATCTCAGGCTTCCCCTGCACTGGCACATAGCAAGCTTGGCTTCCTGTGCTCTCCTGGCTAGAAATCCTACCAACTGATCAGAACTCCCAGCTGGGGGAATGCCCCATATGCTCCCAAGGCTGGGAGTCCCAGTCAGCTGTAGCCTCTGGAGCATATGGGAATCTTGAAAGTCTCCTGTGTGCTCCAAATGTTGGGCACTGGCCACACGTTCAATTAGAGGCATGATAGGAATCAGGCACAAAGTTATTAAATGTATTTTGTGTAATAGGTTTGTCATTTATTCTTTGTTTTATCATGCCATTAATTGATTGAACATGTGGCCAGGTCACTACTTAAGACCAGTTAATCTTGTCTTAAGTGTAACTTCTGTCAGGGGCCACTGATTTATTGGTGATTTACTTGTGGAATTTCCAGAACACGAACAGCATTGAAGACTTGACTCTTCAAGCTTTGGACAGAGGACAGTAAGGCTTGATTCTCCTCTGCTTTGCACCTAGTGTCTTTATTTATATCTCTGCCAAGTCTGTATAAAGTGAAGCAGATCTGAGTTTTTACTCGTGGTGGTATTTGGTTTCTTCCTTGCATGGCTGTAAATGATGGCAAAAGTTCTAGCAGTGGAGAGTTGGGCCCATAGGATATGCAATACTTTTGTAAGTTTTAGCCGTCAAAGTCACACAGTGACATTCTACTTCACCTTGCATAGGAGTCCAAATTGTGCAGACGTCTACATTCTAGGTTTCATCAAATCCATCCTAAAACTGTTTGTTACCCAAAGATAGAGTTTTATCCAAGACACAACAAACTTTCTGTGAAAACTCAGAAACATAGACAACCTTCCTAGCAATACCTTTCTAGCCACCATGGATGTCACTAGCTTATATACCAACATCCAACACCAGGATGACATCCAGGCCTGCCTCACATATGTACAAGAGCAAGATTACAACTCTGAGTATAGACCTCAAGATATTACTGAACTTATACACTTCCTCCTAACACACAACAACTTCAGTTTCAATGACCAACACTTCCTTCAGACCATTGGCACAGTTATGGGCACCAGAATGGCCCCACACCAGGAACTGCACCATTAAACCCATACTATACCTAAGATATGTAGATGACATCATCATTTGGACTGAAAACCTGTAGTCTCTGATTGATTCCTGTAACTTGGGTGGTACTCCAAGAGGTACCCCCTCTCCAGTTGAAGGGATCAGTGCAGGTGCACAAGCCTGGTGGGAGGTGTAGGGACTCTCCTCTCCCTATAGAGCAGAGCCAGACCACCAATGGGGACTTAACCATATACCTTTTAATGAGAGAACAGTACGGGGAACATAACCAGTATAAACCAGGGGGTATAGGGGACAGTACAATGCCCCCTGGGGACAGGATTCAACAAAGGTTAGACACTTACAATCATAGACATATTCATCCAGTTGACAAAACACAGGGTTACCAGAATATAAAACGCAAACAGCAGAACAAACAATATTGGTTGGTGAAATATAAAAGACACAAAATACAAAATGTCAAATGATAAGGAATATAGGGCCTAGGTACCTGGATAGGGAAAAAGCACAATGGCCCCTTTCCAATGCAACAAGACTTTCTCCGTGTCAGTTTATTCACCCCAGCTGGAATTTGAACTCAGAGTGCCCACATGGTAAGCAGAAATGCTACTGCACAGCCACCAGTGCCAGTATGCTACCAAACTGCTAGGGCTCTTGACCTTCAAGGAGCCCCTGCCTCATGTCAAGTTGCTTGGCCTTTTATTGGAGGAGCTGGAAGCAGAGCTGGAAACCTTTCAGGTCACTGCTCAGATCTTTGCTGGATCTGGGGAGCCTCTCCTGCTGGCCGCAGCTTCTTGTAGGCAATCCTGGAGCCCAGCAGGGAGCCTCTCCTGCCAGCCGCACACTGCGCTGCTGAGGGTCCAACTGCTGCCTGCAGGTCCCACTCCTTCAGGCTCTTCTGGGACAACTGCTCCCACCCTGCTGGCCTGGCTCTTGCCAGCTCTTTGAAACTCCTTCCTTGTGGTCCCTTGCTGCCCCTTTTGTCCCCCTCCAGGTGACTCAAGGGGCTAATCAGGGGACATGGAGGGTGAGTCTTTGGGGCCTGATTGGTGAGGAAAGGGAATCCCAAGTCCTCCAGTCATCTTTTACCCTTTCAAAACCCCTAGGCTAAGTCACTGCCAGCTATCCTGTCACATTTCTATCACAAATTCAACAATCATCAGCCCTCCATCATTCTGTCTCTTGAATGCTCCAACAACATTTCCTTTTTAGACACCATGATCAATATCCAAACCTCCATAAACCACAAGAAACCCATGGGTCAACATACATTCCTACACTGAACCAGCGATCATCCTAAAGACATCAAAAAAGCTGTAATTAACTGAGAAGAATACCCACAATCATCACCTCACAAATCTCAAAAGGGCTTTCACACAACAAAGATACTCCAGAGAGAGAGAGATCACATTTTTGAAAGAGCCACCCAGATGCCAGATGAAGAATTGCTTCAGTACAAAAAGAAAATCACCATGAATCACATACCATTAGTTATGACACACCAGCCTTCCCTGGAACCTATATGGAGAATCCTCAAATAATTGCAACTCATACTAGAAGGAGACCCGTTTCTTATAGAGATCTTTCCAGAACCACCCATCCTAGCCTTTAAATAAGCACTGGACCTTGCTAATCTCACCACCTAAAGCACACTTTATATGACCCAAACCACACCAAATGGATCCAGACCATATCAGGACAAGACCTGTAAAATCCGACAACACATCTCCACCATTCCCACAATAACTACACGCCACAATGGAAGCATCACCATTCCTAGATCTTACACCTGCACCTCAAGAAATGTAATATATCTCATACAGAGCACCAAATGCTCTGATGGAAAATATGTAGGAGATACCAAATGCATACCAGAATGAATGTACACTGAAAATCCATCAAAGAAAAATATCTGATTACCTGTGGGTGCTCACTTTTCTCAGTTCTAATCCTCAAAGGGAATTTACGAAACACCTTTCATAGACGAGCCTATGAACTTCACTTCATAAAGCTGCTGGATAAAAAAACTCATGGACTCAATATAGACACTTGATTTATGACACATTACAACCTGCCTGACATCAACATACCAGGTAACCTGCCTTTAGCTGACCACTGGCATTCCTTCTCACTTTTCCCTCCCTCCCTCTCCTCCTCCTCTGTCCTACCCTTTGTCTTCCAAACTTCCACTCATTTGCATCTTCACAGACTTCTTCTTTACTTTAGCTTCTTTCCTCCTTGGAGAACTCATAACAGCAACAGAGTCTCCCAAAGCCTGAAGAAGGGTGTCTGTGCCCAAAAGCTTGCAAATAACCTTTTCCCAACTATTTAGTTGGTCTAATAAAAGAGATCACATCTACCCAAAGAACCGTTTCTTATATGGCTGCATTTTTGCCTTGCTCAACTTAGTTTGTTTTACTGCACATACTCATAAGAGCCAGGTCTCTTAGCAGCATCTAACTGCTCAAGATAATCAGTCCTTCATGACCCTGCATATTTCTTTGGAAATACAACAGTCTTAGAATAAAAATTAAATCCCTGTGCAATTGCTAGTAGGCAGAGGTGTCTATCAGGTGATGTTTGTGCACAGAGATATAGTTCATCCCGAGAAGTCCTGCAGAATTTAATAGGGATGAAAGCAAAAGCACTGCAAAAAATATACAGCAATTGAGATCCATATAGCGATTGAGATCCTTTCTGCAGGTTTTCTGAGTCAACCTGTAAAATTGTGTAGCAGGGATATTAAACTCAGTAACAGGGTCAGAAATTGTGTAGCATCCTAAATCTAAAGTCCAATTCTCATTTTCTGTTACATTCTGCAGATTTCAATGTCAATTTCAAAGAACACTATAAAACCATGGCTTCAGTTTCATCTCTAGGATTTCTCTATAAGGCAATGTTGTGTGAATCCATATACACACGCATGCAGTCACTTTCCTTGAAGGGAGAACAACATTTTTAGAAGCAAATTAACTAACATTTTTGGTTGCAACGCAGATACAGGAAGCACCTTTAAACACTTTCTTAGTAATCAAGCTGATTATCAGCATCTGTTTCTAGCCTATGGGTGCAGTTGGTATCTGTTTTATATTATTGTTTCAATTTTATTTTTTCTGAGCTGGCTTACATTGGTCTTTCTCTCTTTTTTTCTCCAAAACATTTTCTTTTTGTCAGTATTTTTTAACATTCATAACATCTGGTCTCAAACTCTTTTTTGACCTCTTTTCTGGCAGTTAAGACATTTGCTTGAGATCATGTCTGATCTGTCACACCTGTGACATTTATGGACAAGGTGAAAGATGACACCCCTTACTGAATCGTTCTCTATCGCCTTGCAATAAAAGTTCTCTAAGTCCACTGGGACTGTAGAGGCCTCTTTGGAAGAGAGAGGGATGGTGAGGAACTTCTCTCATAATATACAGGTTTGTTCTGAAAAGCTATTAAATAAATGAAAAGAATAAAGGGGAATTTGATCACTTTTCTTGCTTTAATTTAGTGCTATAAATATTTGCTTTCCAAATGAAAGTTTATTTTTGTGACTTGAAAGACAGCTTTATAATAGAAGTCACAGGAACACTTCTAAATCATTTCAATAGAAAAGCCATTTAGCTCTTTCTTATAGCTTTTAGTGCCAGTCAAAAGAGTTCTACAGCCAGGGATTTGCTAAACACATTTCCCCATGGCCACTCTACAAGATTTACTATGGAGCCCTCTCCCACGCTTTAGTTTATAGATTTCATAGACATTAGGGCTGGAAGGGACCTCAGAAGATCATTGAGTCCAGCCCTGCTCCCAAACGGCCTGTCATTGTAAGGTCTGTTTTCCTGACCTCTGATCATGCACGTGGCTCTTCTCCCAAGCTTCTCCACATTCTTTTTGAATTGTGGGGCCTAAAACTAGGTGCAGTACTCCAGCTGTGGCCCCACCAAGGCAAAGTACAAGGGGAGAATGATGTTCCAGGATTTGCTTGAGAAGCATCTATGGATGCCAGCCAGGGTTTTGGTTGCTCTACTAGCTGCAGCATCACACTGCAGGCTCATGTTCATCTTGTGGTCAATGATGACCCCCAAGTCTCTTTCTTCTGTAGTACTAGTCAGTGTAGCACTGCCGAGCCTATAAGGATGCTGCAGGTTTTTCCTCTGGAGGTGGAGAAACTTGCATTTCTCAGTGTTAAACACCATCAGGTTCTCGTCCGCCTATTTGCTGAGCCTGTCCAGGTCAGCCTGGATTGTCCTCCTGTCTTTGAGTGTGGATGCTTTGCCCCAAAGTTTGGTGTCATTGATGAATTTGGTCAGTCTGCTTCTCATTATTAATGAAGTGAACAATATGGGTACAAGAATAGAGTCTTGGGGGACCCCACTGGTCACAGGGCACTGCAATGATTGACTTCTGTCAATTACCACCCTCTGGGTCTGACTATGGAGCCAATTTACCAGCCAGCAGATTGTGGTGGACCCAAGGCTACAATTGGCCAGTTTCACCAAGAGGTGATCATGGAATACCAGATCAAAGGCTTTTTTGAAGTCAAGATATACAACATCAATCTCTTCTCCCTTGTCCAGGTGATAAGTCACCTGGTTGTAAAAGGAAATGAGATTGTTCAAGCAAGACCTATCCGCAACAAACCCATGCTGGGTATCCCTCAGGATGTTGGCATTTGCCAGTCCATTAAGGATGGCCTTTTTACTAAACTTTTCTAAGATCTTTCCCAGCATAGAAGTCAGGCTGATGGGCCTATAGTTTGCCGGATCCACTTTCCTCCCTTTCTTGAAGATAGACACCACATTGGCCTTCTTCCAGTCTTTGGGCACTTCACCAGAGCACCAGGAGTTCTGACAGATCTGTGCCAGGAGCTGGCTATGATGCTCGCCAGCTCCTTGAGTACCCTGGGGTGTAGAATGTCAGGGCCAGCTGACTTGAAGGTGTCCAGCCTCTCAAGGTGTTCCTTCATGAGGTCAGCATTAATGGAGGGCAAGGGATCTCCCTCACCTGGAACTTCCTGCCCCATAGTGGGCGTGGACATCCCATGGGACTGATGAAAGACCGACACAAAGTACCCATTTAATAGGTCGGCTTTTTCCTGGGCATCAGTTGTCAGTTGTCCCATCTGGTTTAGCAGGGGTCCAATGTTGCCCTTGCTTTTCCTCCAGCTCCCCACATATCTGAAAAAGGACTTTTTATTGTCCTTGATACCTTGGAGGTGAATCCCATCCTCCATCCTTTGTAGGCCTTTCTTTTTAGCCTCAGGAGGTCTGCTAGCAGGCCCTCTCAGAGGTCAGGAGAGGCCCAGGCCACTTCCATATTTTGAGGCTCAAATTCAATGCAATCATTTGTAATAAATGTTCCATTTTTATTTAACAAGTGCTTTTATAGCTTTTTTCTTCTTCTTTCAATCTTGTCAGTGTATCTTGGTGTCTGTATGTATAATCTTATTTGAAGATAATGTTAAAAGTCTAAATCTGATGCCCTCCGTGAATGAGAGGCCCTCCTGGCTCCCCTTGTGATAGGCTCTGTCTGCTCGATCCCTGGAGAGCCAGGGGGGCTGCTGTGCCCTCTTGCTGCCTTTCCTCCAAGATGGAATAGAATTAGCTTGTGCATTGAAGATTGTTACCTTGAAGAGCAACCACTCTTCTTGAACTTCCCTCCCCTTTGGATTATGGTACCTTAGGGCCTCATTGACAAGCCTCCTGAGCATGTCAAAGTCAGCTTTCTTGAAGTCAAAGACTTCAGTGTTGCTGACTGACTTGTTAGCTTTACTTTTCAAACAGGTCTCCCTGCTGGCCTTGTATGTGTACTCAGGGGATGAGTAATAGGGGACAATGATATGTATGGCCGGTGAAGGAAACAATGCATTGAGAATATCTATGAAAAAAGGGAAGAATTTGCAAAGTATCCCAACATTGGAGAGATGCTAAGCCTGAACAGGATCAAGTTTTTATTATCCCAGAGCACTCCAACAAGGCAGAACCTTTCAAGCTCCGTACCACTGGAGCATGAACTATAAATATGTGTTAGCTTCACTGTGGGCAGGACTCCAAATTATTGTTGGTGTAATCTTACTTAGCTGTGGGAAACCTCCAGGGTGAAAGAAGGAAGAACAGAGTGACCAACTCTAGTTCTCTTATTTCATATTGTTTGACAAACTCCATACAGTTCAGTAGACTGTCATACCTCTGCCCGTGGATGGAACATTCTTCCTGCTTGGGCCACAAAAAACACTACGCTCATCTTATTCACATCTGGAAGAGTTTTTTTCCTGCCAACCCTCATACAAAAAGTGTGGCTATGATGATAATACTGATGTACTTAGAATATGCTGAATTATTTTTATTTCTTTTCCCAGTTACAATAAAATTGTGTTAAGTTTGAGAATTACATCAGTAATTTAGGCTAAAACAGATTACAGGAATGTTGCAATTATCCACAAACAATTGGTGCAAGTCCATGGAATTAAGCACTTACTCTGAACTCAGTGGAAACAAGTAAGCATACAGTTAGAGAATATAAAGATTTAACTCTGAAGAGGCTCAAATGATTTACCCACTAGAGAGAATTCACTGATTTAAATATGGTGTAAATATGCTGTGAACAGATCCAGCTCCTGAGAGAGAAATATGGGTTTGGTGTGGGGTGTGGGGTTTTTTTTTTTAATGTATAAGATTTCATAGATTTCATAGACATGAGGGCTGGAAGGGACCTCGGAAGATCATCAAGTCTAGCCCCCTGCCCCAGGGGCAGGAAGTCAAAGGGAACCCTACTGCTACTTACTGTACCTAAGTAACTCTGAGCTTGGACAATCCTTCCAGTGAACAGAGTACCATACTTGACTTCATACTGTTGGAAGGCCCAGGAAGTATACAACTTTTAGGGGGTAATATTGAAACCCAGCATCTTAGTTGGTCATAGGTGTCCGAAATAGCTGCCCAAATTATAGTAGGTAATGAGCATTACGGTATGGAAAGGCATTTATAATGTTTTTTTACACCATAAAACAGAGCTCCCTTAGTGTCTACATAAGTCACCCTTTGGGATCCTAAGTTTGCTTGCTTGTTCCTTCCCAAATTGGCTTGATCTCTTCCTCTGACAGTGGCTTATTTCATATTTCAAAAGCCTTTGTTGTAAGTATTCAAGAGGCACTATTTCCTCACCTGCAGGGCATGTTTTACCATGGTTCTGTTCACTCCCCTTCTGAAAACGTCTTCAAGGATGCAATGGAAAATTGCTGTTTCTCCTCTCAGGCTCTTTCACACAGTCCCCAGCTATAGCCAGGGGATCCAGTGATACGTTTGAGGCTACTGTAACCTTCAGAATGCTTATGCCAAATAACACTTTGTCTCCATTAACACTGAATATGTGTTTCTTGAACCCATGATTTCTCAGAGCCAAACTAAAGTAGTCTTAGATGGAGGCTATAGTATCAACTTAAATATATAGGACAGCAGATAGCACCTGGAAAATCTAATGGGTGTTTTGGGTACCCCACACACTGAAGAGATGTTCCCATAGTTGGGTCACCTCACATTTAATCTGTAGGCAGTGGCAAGAATTCCATTGACCTCAATCAGCAGAATAAGGCTGTGTGTTGGCATTTTATGTGAACCATCCCTGATCTTGGCTTCTCAAGGGACTTCATTGAGTTATCTTGACTTACAGGGTCCAAGGTTCTCACTTCACCTCTCTGTCATTTAAAAAATTTTATCATCAATTTGTTTTCTGAAAACATTATATTTAATTCTGTTAGTTTGATCAGTGAACCCTTCAAAACATGGCTGTTTTTACTCCCTTGCTTAAATAACCACTCATATGAAATACAGGAAGCAAATTTTGTATATATATATATCTGTGTTTTATTATTTTCTGCACACTAAAAAAATGCTTGTACAATGTGAATGGCTACTGAAAGAGGAAAGTCATTCAGGCCAATAACAATTTCACATTGTTGACTGTTTAAGATAATTTGCACCAGACTTGACAACACATATTCCTTACTAAGTTACTTGGACACGTGACTTGAAATTATGCCATAATACTTTCCATTTATAAGCAGGTTAATTAAATTGTGTCATAATACACTATGAGAAAGCTTTATTACTATATATGTAGATACACGTACATACATGTGCCCAGACTCTTGCATCCAGCTATATGTGAAAATATCTTTTCCTTTCGTGAAGTGCATGACAGTTCCGATTAACATCAAGGAAGTTACTCTCTATAAATCCTATCTCTGAATTTGCCTTAATAATTTGCAATTCCATTAAAGGTTCTTGTGTTTTGATACCTCCTGGTAATCACAAGCATAAAGTGGCAAGTTATTGTCAACAGAACAGTAGGAGAGCATGTGAAAGTGAGGAAAAGCCCACAGAAAAAATATAGGTTTTTTGACCAGCTCTATATTTTATGGTATAAATCAAAAATAACTTTTTTGATGGTTTTTCTCACACCAACATGTCTAGGAAAACTTCCTTCTCCTTGTTGTAGTAGTGGAAATTCTTTACTTTCCATTTTGTATATCCTTCCACACAAATGTTCTATTTTGTATTCACAATCCTTTAACTGTCGGGGATACAATGGCCATTAATGTGCATCTTTAAGTTGCCTGAAGGGATACAGTAGACAGTACTATCTCCTTTTACTTCCAGGCACCACTAAAACCCAAGCCTCTTTAATGTTTTTGTTTGGAAAATGGCTTTATGTAAGCAAAAGGTGAGAAACATGCTAGCTCTAGGAAAACTTTAAAAAATTCCCAGAATCAGTTCAGATATGCATCAATTTCTCTGAAATGTCTCCATAACTTGGGGAAACAGGCTTTTTAAAGTATATTTTTGGTAGATTTATTGTTTCTGTTGGTGCTGGAAATACTATAAGGGCAAATTTCTCATGGCACAATGGGGCCAGATTCTACAGTACACTGAAATTATTATTGGTAGCTGTGGGAACTCAGCATCTCAGGAAATGCTCACCATGCCACATGATCAGCCTTTGATGGTTCTGTATTCAGTCTTTATTAGACTTTAATGGCCTGATCTTGCCAATATTTTAGGACTTCAGCAATTCCAGTTCAAGTAAGGAATTTAATTCCAGCCAAGACACCACTCACTTGAACAAGAAGGTATCTATGCAAGAAAGGCACTCTGTGCTCTGAAAGTTACCATGTGCCCATTAATATGGTAGTTAGATATGACAGTTTTATGCCAATCCATTTAGGAATGTTACTGGCTAGATCCTGTCACTCATACTTATATTGAGAAGTATCTTATTTTGTAAATCAGCTTATGGCAGAAAGAAATACCATTCACCTTGAGTAAAAGGTTGGTAGGGTCTGGCCTATACCTTTAACTGGTACATCTATGAGAACCCTCTTATCTTGTCTTTCCCTCCCATACCCAAATTGTTTACAGACTCTTGAACCTGTATGTCTGATTTCAAGAAACATCTACCAACATTTGAACAGAATCCAACCTTGCAAGATTTATGGCCGCTAATCGGTTGTGCAAAGGGGAAGGAATGCATACAATTTTTTTCTGTCACTGTTTAGACACTCTTGGGTTCCTCTCTCTCAACTTTATGGAGGGAGAGACTAACACTTGTCTGCTCTCTGTCAACATCTGGCCTGCCTTTTGCTGGGCTTTAGACTGGGGCAGGGGAGGGAGAACAAAATGTTTGAGCAAATATTAGCATTTATATTTGAGAGAATGTCTACATTTTTTGAGTCTTGTAGCCCTCATCTGTGTTTAGAAGTAAGTAGTTAAAATGAAGTAATGATTCCAAGTTTGGATGTAAACAGAGAATGAGAGGATGCAAGAAGGCAACTCTTGCCCATGTAACCGCAAACCAAAATTTTGACATGGCTGAGAGTCATAGAACACAATACTTCTGGTGTGTACATGCATAGAGTCAATGATATGTGTGGCATGTCCCAGGTCAAGTAATAATTTGTCATTAAATGACCTCTTAGAATAAATAAAATAAAAAATAATAAATAGATGGAGAGAAAAATAGTGTTTTTATTTAGTTATTATTTCTAAAGATGCATTTAAATTGTTGGGAGCTGCATGTGAGTCATGGGCCATAGTTTGCCTACCCCTTAAGTAGGCTTACTCTTGGTAATGGTAGGGAGAGTTTCTAAGCTGACCAAATGCTGCTGAGTATCATTAGAAAAAAAACCCTAGGAGACTGAGGTTATGGACAGACATAACTTTTAGCTGTTTTTACAGGGGTGTTTTAACCCTGAATAAACTGTGTTAAAATTACAATAGTTCTGGTAAATGTATATTAAAATAAGAGCATGCAGATTTAACAGTTACATCCTAACACCTTATATCTGTATCGTTCAATATTGATATCATTGTTACATGCGTTTATCTTATCTGAGATCAAGAGCAAAATAACAGTTTCCCATATGCTGAACTGTAACTGGTAAGAAGTCCAAGAGCTTTAGGGTTCTGAAGCTGGCTGTGCTGGCATTCAGTTGGGGACCAGTGGTTATAAACTGTTTTGCTATACCTGGGAGGACAGGACCAAAAGTGTGTTCTGTTTAGGGTTTCAGCATGGTCTTTATTACATGTCATGGAAACGGCTATCCTTACATTTTGCCCTTGTTAGAACCAGGACACAATGCTGCACAGTATAGCACTGTCATCAGGGGTGACTGGTGCCTTCTGAGTCTGGGGCGGGGGGGCATGATTTGTGGGTGGGTGCAGGGGTAGGCCAAAAGGCCTATATCCACTCCTATACTTCTGAGCTATGGCTTAGTGCTCCCCCTGCCCAACATGCCACCAGCCCGAGTGATACTGAGTCGGGGGCCAATCTTGGGGGGGGGCATGTGCCCCTCCTACCAGTCGCCCGTGGCTATCATAGTAGGCAGGTCTAAAGTTCATTATAAACACACTTGGTCCTCAACTGTACTTACAATTTCTATTTTAATGTGGTCAGTTTCATACTGTAAATGGATTTGAGAAGTCAGTGCACATGCTATCCCATTTTCCTGCTGGTTTTGAGTCTTGATTATGCAGTACTACAGCATATGATAAAATTTTGGATTGCAGAAAGAAATAGAATTCCTTCCTGATATGCAACCACTTCATCTTCAATTCTCTGGTGATTATCCCTTCCGTCTCCATCTCTCTGTCCTTGTACTTCATGTACTGACTTGTTTCTAGAAGCATTCACCCCATGAGATAAAACCAATCATTCATTCAATTGTAGGGGAGACAAAGCCAGCTAACCAGCCAGCTTCAAAGGCTTTCTGCTTTGCTTGCAATACACATGAGACAGATAGTTTGAAACATATACTGGAGAGGCTAATGAGAGACAGAGTGCCCCATGTGCTCCTGGTTTTGGTTTAGCAGTTTAACCGTCGGCAGTAGCAGACAGTCTGAAAAATTCGGCAGTGGCAGAAGGCACAGAAGTCACAACATGGGTTAGAGTACGGCTTGCATGATTTTGACGTAGCCACACAATTTGCAGGTGTGGTCCTGAGTTCAGGAGACCTTTTCGGTGCAGTCTTTTTCTGGAAGAAAAAAATGAAACACAACACCAATAAAGGTCAAGATTGAATCATTGATACAAAACTGAACCTTGGAAATATTGGCTTCAGGCTGGGAGAAAATTTCTAATATTATGGCTGGAATCAATCAAAAATAAGGAGTCAACCTAATGATGCTGAACCATACAAAATGTTGGCTTAAGGTGAACTGGACAAGAATGGACAGAGCCCTGGAGAATACAGTGCGTGTGTGGAGCGGGTGGGGGCGGGGGAGTAATTATGCATTGGCAAAAGGCTGGACTAGATGATCTAAGAGAAGTTCATAATATTTTCCCATTTCCATTGCCTATTTATCTGAAGATCTCAAATGCTTTTCAAACATGGTGAATTGAATCTCAGGATTCTGCTGCAGAATCTTCATTTTATAAACAGGGAAATAGAAGGACTGTAAGGTGAAATAACTCATCTAAAATCACACAGGAAGTCTGTGGCACACCTGCAAATGGAACAGATTTCTTGACTGTTATGCCAGTGCTGTCACCACAAATCCAGTGGTCATCTCCATTAATTTGTTAATTTTTTTACAATATTTTCAGAGACTTTCCTAAAATGTATCCCTCCTTGCTGTAAAAAAAGCCACCACCATGACAAAATATTTGTGCATGGAAATGAAATAACTGTACATACCAACAGGTAACCAAGAATCATTCTGTTTGGGCATTGAATCCCTATTTCGAAGCACAAATAATTGAGTAAAAAAGAAAAAAAATCCTTTGGAGAAATGTAGAAATGAAGTTCTCTATGAATGCAGAAAGTTGCTGTGAGTGCACTGCATATGTGGAGGGGTAACTGGGATCCCATACTTCTAGGATTAGCATTGGGTGTTTGTAGACGACACATGGTTTTGTGTTTTGGCTGCTGCAATTGTGTTTGTGTTTGCACAATCTACCTCTTAAAAAGTCTTTTCAACGCTTTTAGTTAACCCTGCTCAGAGAAGTTTTATTTCCTGGCACTCCGGCTTGGTACGCCTGATGATGTTGTGCACACACTGAGCGTCTCAAAGCATCTCAGAGACATGTAATTGCTTTTCTTCACCACCAGGTAGTGCTGTGCTTTTTCTTTAGCCAGGAAGTGGTACTGTGAAATTATTTTATCTGTTATTCTTAACCTCCCTCTCATTGCTCAGTTGATCAGGTGCGGGTTTGAGTGAGGCACGGCTTTTAAAATATATTATTTTAAATATACACGGGTGGGAAAATGGCTGAGCAAGAGCAAACCTGTAGCGTTCAACAAGTGGTAGTTCATTACTCCTTGGTAATTTTTTTCCCACCTGTAATGTATATTCTCCCCGTGTACCCACCACTTGTGCCCCCTGCCTGCTGTGCCCACCAGGTTCATAGCTGCCCAGCACTGCAGCATCAACAGAATGGTAAGTTTGCAAAGTTTTGAGTTTGCTACCCCTTCAAGACTTCCTTGAACATTTTTCTTTTCAAACCTTCCTATTTCAAACAGTCCTGTGTCCAGAACCATGGAAAATAGTCCAGGTGGTTGCTGCCTGTCACATGCGCCATTTAACATATCCACTGGCCCCCCCAGTTTTATGTGTTCTTTCTTCCCCCTCTCTCTGAACAATGCAGCAAGTCCTCTGATCAATGGAAAGAAAAAAGAAGAACAAAGAATGATAGTGTTTAGATTTTGTATAGATATTTTTATACACAGAGATATATTTTGTAGAGATAAAGATAGTTTATGGATAGAGATATAGAAGTATTTTGTATACATAGAGAACTTTAACATTTAATATTTTTATATATAATTTCCTTACTTTAATTATTATCTATTGTTTAATTTAAGAACTTTTACTCAGTTTGTCTTTTTTTTTATTTTGATAAAAAGTGCCACTTTTCCTGTTCATAAAACAGTGGCACAGTGACAAGCAGGCAAGAAGGCATGCATGGACCTTTATTGAGGGTGATTAGCAACCCTTCCTTGTATTATAATGCATGTTCCCCCTGGGGGGGAGGGGGTGGGAGTGTCCCCCTGGAACATCTTCAAACAGCATTTTTTCTGCCCATCCATCCCTTCATCCCTCCCCCTGTTTTCACACCACCTCTGACTGCAGGGAGCCAGGTAGCGAAGGTAATGGCAGAACAACCTAATATGGGATGTTCAGTTGTTTTGTCCTACCACCACTGGTGGTAGTGTATGTGCTGTCCCCCACCACACTCATGTTCCATCCAGCACCAGTGCCCCCCACCTGCTGCTGCTGTGCCCAGTACAATGTTCAGTGTGGAGCACAGCAGCATCTCCAGAATGATAAGTTTTCAACAGTGTGTGCCCTTAACACTTCAATATTTCAAACCTTCCTATTTCTTATAATTCACATTCTAGAACCATGATGACTAGTTAAGGTAGACGCTGCCTGCCGGACTGTCCCCCCAGACAGACTATGAAGCATCCCTGGTGATATATAGGTAATAAATGTCCCAATGACCTCGGGAGGGGGGAGGAGGTTTGGCAGGCAGGTCGTGCTTTGACTTTTGTTGGTTCAAACTCCTGTTCTCCTTTTTTCTTCTCCTCCCTGCAGAACACTATGGACATCAGAGATAGAAAAGTTTCAGTATTGACACTATCAAGAAACCAGCTTTTTTTGTTATGGTTATAAAGTTCAGAAATTTGAAATTGTGTCAGTTGTTTTTTCTTTCATTCATATGTATATAGGTGGATTGTGTTTTGGGAGTGGATGGAGTCGGTCAGCTGGCTGCTCCCGTCCTTCTCAGCATGGAAATCCTTTGCATGTATGCAAGATAATTTCACAAAAGTCAGGAGGTCACATGAATCACTTGCTGTTAACAGTTGTTTATAAGGTAGGGTATTTATGGAGTCAAGGCATTATTGGAAAGATGGGAGGTCCTCCAGTGCTTTCTTTACCTGCAACCCCAAAGCCGGGATCACCTTGTTGTAAGCAATAGTTGTCTATTGTTCCCTACCCCCTCTGCCGATCCATTCCAGAACTGGACACACAGAAAGAAAAAGCAGCAAGTGGCAATATTTGGCCAGGCATGCATGCAGGGAGCTTGAATGACAGCAACTCTTTTGTGTAATGGTTGGCTCCCCAGTCAATTCCTTTCTGCTCTTCATTTTTTCACAATAAATTGAAATGCTATCTATTTTGATTGGGAAATCGCAATACAGCTGAAACAACAGTATAGACATTTTTGTTTGATTAATATTGATCAATATTACTACTATCAAGTGTGAAGTAGCATAAGTATGTGTGTGTGTGCATAGATAGGCTGGGAATTTTCTCCCACCAGAAGCAGGGTCATATTTTGGCCCCAGTCCTGGGGTAACAGGCAGGGAGGGAGAGGCCACAGCCCAGGGTGCAACACGGGGATGCTTGGGCCAAAGTCTGTTCAGAGCATGCATGCATAGCTTGTGAGGGGTGATACACCGCTTATACTTTATGGGAACATTACAAGATACTTACAATTCACCAGTCATGCATCTTCTTGCCTCTCAGGAACACAAAATGATGATTGAGTTCTGGGATGAGGAAACTGCATTGGTCGCACAGTTTCTCCCCATTCCTTCTGCTCCTCCAGATGATCTGTGCTACTCCCTGGAGTCGAGGGGGACACTGGCACTGGGATCAAGTGTAGGGTGACTTGGTCTTCTTCTTGGCAGTGCCTGTCCACCAAGAGCACAGAGCAGTCTCCATACTCCTCTGACATGGTCTTGGTACAACTCTCAGGAGGAGCTGCTTCTCTCAGCATGCTCTCCTCCTCCTCAACCTGCTCCTGAAAGACAGCATATCTGGAGTGTTGCCCTCATCCTTGGAGAGAATGATGGACAGTTGGTTGTAGAAAGGAGCAACTGTGCGCCCTGCTCAAGAGCCAGAGTTCACATCTTTGTCATGGTAAAATGCAGATCTCAAGGCCTTGATCTTGCACTGGATGTGGGTCCAGTTACGATTGTGCCCTTGAGCCTGCATTGCTTTTGCAACGGTGACATAAACAGGCTTATTCCTCCTATTTTCCAGACTAGCCATGATGCTTTGCTCCAACCAAATGTCAATTAAGTCTTGCAGTTCTTTCCGGGTCCAGTTGGGTCCATGTGTGTTGGAGGTATCAGCCTCCTGCTCCGAGACCACCACACTGCTGGTCTTCACTTTCTGAGACATGGGGAAGCAGCTTATGGTCAACAGCAAGTCCATTGGACCACTGTCCATTGGGATGGCTACTCAATGCCCAGGAATGTTACCATGTTACCAAAATCAATTCACACCTGCCCTGACTGCTTGGGTTTTGGCCTGTCGTCTCCTAGTTAGTCCCACAATGAAGGCTTTTTTGTTATGGCTGAATAAAATAATTTTATTGCAGAAGCACAGTCTGTTTTTGCAGACCTTGGAAATGTATTCAGCTGGCCGGTCCAACATTAAGAGGAGAGGACTATTGAATATGCCTTTGGCCGATTGAAAGGATGTTGGCAGGAGCTTATGTGCCAGCTCGAGCTGGAGCCAGAAAATATCATGGCATTTATAGTGGCAGCCTGTGTGCTGCACATCTTCTGTGAGGCCTGTGAAGAGATTTTCAGGGAGTCATGAGCTGAAGAAGTGCAACAGGCAGTGGCCAGACAGAGATGTGGCTGGGCAATAGTGCAGGGACCAAGGAGATATCAACAAGGAGAAGCTGGTTGAGTGGCACTTGTTCCGGAGTTGCTGACAGCAACTAGCAGTGCTTTTTCTTTTCAGTGCAATTAATTTTTTTAAGATTTATAACTAAACATCTGAGTCTGTCTGCAGGGGTGTACGGTGTAGCAGATGGGGGGGAAGGGGAGGATAAGCAGGGCAGGGGGCGAGGTGGGATATGTGGTTGCTGCTTGGAGGCTGGCAGTGGTGGGGGGGGCACTCATTGCACACCAGCACCTACTGTCCTGTGGGTGGAAGGGTTAAGTTTGTTGGCTGGGTGGGCTGCCTGGCAGCAGGCATGGGACACAGGTGGGGGTGAGTGAACAGTATGAAGTGCACCTTAGGAGTGTGACCGGGGGGTGGGGTGGGAGGGAGGTCATATTCCACCCAAAGCTCAACAGCTTCCTCATTTAAATTGTTTTTTTTGGTACTTATGCACCCACCACCTTTTTTTTAATAAGGCTTTGTAAATTTTATAATTACATTTTGCAATTTTTTTGACTACTTATGTGTGGCATGTTTTATTTCTTCATTTTTTTCTCTCTTCATGGAGTTGGCTTGGAAAGGTGATGCATGACTGCGCCTACTGGTGATGC